>JAJLWQ010000375.1:0-53228 GCA_030570875.1 Citeromyces matritensis
GAATAAGGAAGGGCATCTTGAATGTGCAAGTTGTGCTCGATGATCTGGATACAAGTGTTTACAAAAGGCCTTTTATACGTAGTGTTAAAATACGATTCATGAACTGAAAGTGGTGATAAATGGGGTGCATTTAGGTTTTCTACTTTAGATGTTTGTGACTGGTTTTTATTCAGATTCTCGAAACTATCCCGAATGGATCTATCTGTCGGTTGAATATTCGGTTGAGAAAGGGAGCTTTGTTGGCGCGTAAGAGGACCTGATTTTTGTCTTTTGACTGAAATTTTATCCTTTTCAATAGACTTCTCCTTAGAGACAGCTGCCCGTTTGGAGGGGTTTGTTTCCTCTTGTGTGTCCTCGGATTTCATGGTTCACAAGTACGTGCTGATTTTAACCTTTTTGTGCGACAATAACATTATATGCGGGGAGTGCATAACAAAAAGTAGTCTTAATTTTCACAATAATAAACAGGTAGCGCTATCGGAAACGATATGATCTAATCTAATCGATCCAAAACAGTTACGCTGTCTAGATCAGGTCAGGTCGCTAGTATACATTTTTTTTGCTGGAAAGAGCGCAATGTGAAATATTTGTTAATAACAATTGCAGCAATACTTGAGCTGATGGTTCTCAAGAGATCAAGGGTAAACCTTTTCTATGCTCAAGTTGGATAATACTTTGATATAAAAAGCACTTAGAGAAAAAAACACGCGCATTCGAGGTAGCATGTCCCGAACATCCATGTATGCCAAAATTAGGACCACTAATTCTCCATTACACATTATGGGCTGAATGAGCTCTTTTTTTAAACTTCGTGAAGTTCCAAATTGTACAATGCCACTTGCTCACTAGTCACGTTAATCAAGCAGCTACCGTGCAGGTGAAATAGGTTTTTTTGGCTAGGGGATAGTTTCGAGAGACGAGAAATTCCCAAAATCAGATCATCATACTTATTAGAACGGGTACTATGGTTACTAAGATATATCTGGGCTCCATGCACTAAAAGTCACGTCAGCTTCATATGAAATCCAACAAAACTCAATTTCAACGTAACTCTTTGCGAAAAAAAAACCCTATTTAATTTCTATCTGACTATCTCCAAGACATCTCGACACACTCCATGGCAAATCATTCCAATAATTCGGAAGCACGCGCTTGCTCGGGTGGAGAAAGATGCCATTGCTCAAGTCCAGTACGCCTTATATAGCAGTGTTTCTTCTCGCTGACATCCTTTATAACCTCATCCTCATCGGAACCACACAATTGGATATAAAATATATATCCTGGCAAGTCAGAAAAGCCTGAAAAATCTTCATTTCTCGCCTTTACAAAAGCTTCCGGATCCCCTGCATGACGACCCTTATTGACTTGAATGGCTATAAAAGAAAACATGCTTGCCAGAGTGTTCCACTGAGCATCAGTCATCTCACCACCCCTTAAGTCAAAAGCTGACTTCTTCATGCTTTCTATTGCATCATGATTCTCTTTTTTATCAATGAACACTGGTATGAGAAAGTCAAACGAGTCCCAATGACATATCAGGCCTGCACCTCTGTAGTATGCGAAAACTAATGATTGCACCCACAAGTTTCCATTAAAATAATTCTTCCAGTGAGAAAAGTGAATACGGCCAAACTTGAGATCCGCATCAGTTGTGCAAATGGCTTTAGACAGATTGATCCTATCCAAAAACACATCCAATCTCATCAAATTCGTCTGAGCACCTGCAAAAAACTTGTCCTTAGGTGTTTGCTGAGTCAGGCGTTGAAGAATCAAAACTCGGGCCATGATTGACTCTATAGAGTTAATGATATAACCATTGAAGAAGAAGAACTTCAGGAAATAAAACAGTCGATTGGGCAACTCTTCAAGTATTCGATGAGCACCGTGGGCCAAGATAGGCTCTGAGTAATAGGCAAGGATTCCTGGCTTGTATTTTTCACCGAATAAAGATGCCATACGGTACGTGAAAAGCTCTTTGAAATTAGAAGAAGTGTTGTCAACTTCTATTCCAAAAACGCACATGAGTGCTGCGAGTTTGGAAACCCATTTCACGCAAGAATTGCCATTATTCAAGGTCTGAGTAGCAAGACGCACCCGCTGCGAATAGTCTTCACCTGAATTATCCCACACGGGCCTGCCCAATCTCATGTAATGGTTTTCATCGTGTGTTATTCTCAAAGATAGGGGACGGTTCTCTAGACAAACATCAACGATGTCGAAACCTATTGGCTCAGGTATATGCTCGTCTTCCCAAGACATAATATCATATGTTTTGTCGAACATCACGGTATAGATACCATTTATTGAACTCAACTTTGCGAGAGCCTCACGCATCATACTCAACAAAGTATTTGGGGAAGTCGTCAGCGTGGGCTGTTCGCAGTCGCTTTCCTCGTCAGTGCTTTCATCGTAAGTGCTTTCCTCTCTCATAAGATAGCTTGCCTCGTCAATTGCCAAAAGCAACCTTAATGGAGAGTGTTGGTCAGACGTGAGCTTCAGAAACCTGTTCCACACTTGTTCCCTATCATTTTTCGACATGGTTGGCTCGACAATATACTTGGCGTCAAAGAGAGCTATCTCACCCGCTATCTGTCCGTTCCATAAGGCTTCATAGCGGCCATCACCAGCTGGCAGCCCTGCGATGACTTCATTCAGTTTGTCGATAGCAAAATAGATTGACCTCCTCATTATCCCTATTCGTTTATCTCTATCTTTGGTTTTCTTCTTCAGAGCTTTGAAAAAGCCTAACGACTTTTCTGTGCGGGGTGGGTATCCCTCACTGCAAAATGATACGTATATCGTTGGTATCATCTTTGCAGCCTCCGCAATCATCCTTGACTTTCCTGCCTTGGACGAGTCCACAAGTGTTACGAATGGTCTGGAAGGATGTTTAGTAAGATTAATTTTGAACACCTCGATTGCATTTTGAACATTGCTGATATTCCTATAGGGGACTTCAAACTGCCTTTTCCATGTAGACTGAGGTACGACTCTTGATCGCAGCTTCATAGAGAACAGCTCTGGAGCCGCCCAATGGAAATCAGTCAGCCCTAGCTGCTGAATAGCATTCCGAAGACCAATATCTGGCGAAGCGGTCCTTAGCAGCTCTCTGATTAGTTCATTCATAGCGGGTACCGATAGGGCTTCAAGCTGCACATTGAGAAGCCGAAGACATGATTCACGAGTGTTTGCACTCATTTGATGAATATAAGGCTCAGCAAGGAGGTCTTGGAATCTGTGAGGACTAAAGTCATCGAGGTCGAATTCGAAGCCAGAGATTATCTCATAAAGCTGCTCTGCAGCGTATCTCCTGACTGTGTCACGCGGCGCTTTTTGATCATCAAAAATCAGACACTCCAGCGCATCCAAGCATATTTGCTTAGTCTCTCGAGACCGGACACTGTCACTTGGGATTTCACTGCTGGAATCGCAATCCGCAGAATACCTTCTTTTTTTACCGGCTTCCATGTTAGTGGTCAGTAGCAGACCGGCATTTTATGTAGCGGGGATAGTGCATAAGCGACATGCATATCATGCCGCAAGGGCAAAACTAAACTTACTGTTGAAAGACTAAAATGTCTGGATGCGACATTATCTTCTCGATTTTTGATACAACATTTCTATTTTGTTTTCTGCCCTTTATAAGGAGGCATTTCTGCCCATTCAGGGGTATCGATGCTTCAAGTGTTTTAGCTTCTTTGAGCTTTATTCATGATATATTCGTTATTTTCTATTTGCTCATCCACGTGCTAGATTTACACTACTTCGGTCAATTCTTTGCTGTTCTCAATCACTCAACTACGAGGTCACTGAAACAGTCACTTTCTGTGGTTGCCAACACTACATGTCCCATGACATCCCTCAAAGTTTTTGCTTTCTGGGGTCCTGGTGAGCATTCGCTGCTGTATTATCTGGTGGAGCTCAAGGTGAGGCGATAAATACATGAGCATTCGATGAGTCTGGGTAACCTTTGGATGGAATCAGCCTGTTCAAAGCTAGTACCAATGCTAGGTTCAACAACATTGATTGGGAAGTATCAATTACAAATGGAACCCCGTGCATTAGTTCGTGGTATCCAGAAAGGCGCAGGTATGGCGCCTCGTTATAGATCATTAATCTTTGTCACACAAGTGTTTATCGATAAAGGAGGGAACCAGAACGTTAATGAAAGAAAATGCTTAGTAAATGGGACAATATGGAAAACTCTCAGTAGAATGTTTTCTTTTGTCGCCATCCAAGTCAAAAAAAAAAAACTGTTTCGCAGTGGGTTCAGAGGGTTTAAAAGCGAGCAGCGAACGTTATGCATTCATTTAGGTCTTGCCATGATACGAATCATAAATCCAACTATGTGATTTATAGAGAATGAGTTTACGAAAGATGTCATTGAAAAGACAGTCCAACACAAGACAAACTGGTTTAGACTAAAAGCTTCATTTTGCAAGCGCTCAACAGCTTACAATTGCTATGTCGAAATGGTTTCCATACCAGAGATTGAGATTTTTATAGAAGGTGCTGAATTAGCACCCGTGTAAAAAAAAGCGATGAAAGAGCACGAGGGGCAAAAACACGGAAACTCGCGATCATTTTAACTTAGAACACCAGCGAATGAAAAAAATTTACGTAGAAGTTTATAAGCTGATGATAATCATATCCCCATGATGTATGGATGCATCCCATCATTATGGATCACGTCTCTGTAGACGCAATTATCAACCACAGCTATAAGGTTGCACGAATTTTGCAAGGGGCAAACGTATCAGACTTGTCTGATTTCCATGCCCCTCTAGCACGAGCTGCTCAAGAGCAATTCGTAACTTCATTAGATCATGCGGGGCTCTTTATCATAAAACAGGATGACGCGTTCAGCATAAGCGTTGATAGCGTAACTATACCGCAAACCCTACAGTCGCTAGTGGTGTTCGTCAAGGCAAAGGGCCAGGTTACAGAATTGTCTCAACTACAAGTGATCCACCTCTCGGAGAGTCAGATCGAGGTAGGTTTGGGGTCTCTTGTGAAGATGGGAGTTTCTCCCCTTTTTGAGAATTTCTCTAATGTGGAAGGCGTAAAGAAAAAAATCAAGGAGCTGGCTCTTTCTCTACAGAACATGCAAGAAACGGTTCAAGTGCCGGATCTTATTATGATGGCACACCCCGTTATCAAAGAATTGGCAAAGCAGCAGAGTCCCATAATCAACGAGTCTCTGACACAAGACACAGCTCTGTTGAATGAACTGCAAAAATGTGTGAACGAGTGGATGAGGCTGGTCAAAAGCATCGCTGAACTAAAACATACTCCAACTGAAGGAACGGCTATGCACGAAGTTCATTTCTGGCAGTCTATTGAAGTCGGACTGAAATCTCTGCAGGAGCAGTTATCCTCCCGTGAGGTTACTTTAACTTTAGAGATACTTCAGCAGGCTAAGCGATTTCACGCTACCGTGGGGTTCCTCTCAGACACAGGCATCCAAGATGCATACGCTCGAGCCACTAATTACAACCAGCTCTTGAGGGATATTCCCTTGGGGGAAATAGTTTCTGCCACCTCCTTTGACAAATTGGCAGAGGCTATATATGTAGTATTCACCCACCTTCGTAAACTAAGAAGCGTGCAGTACCCCGTAGCTGATGCTCTGCGACTTGCAGAAGGCATAACGTTTGACGTTGATGTTTCGTTGAAACGCATCCTCGAAGACTTTGATGTCATGGGAATGAGCTATGCTGACTTTGAAAAGCTTCATACGGAAACCTCCAGCATCTTTTCTGTTTTGCATATGCAGCTCAAGGATTTCTCCAGCTTGGCTCGTGAGCTTTTACGTAAACGGTCTGAAAAGTTTATCGTTGTCAGAATCGAAAACAAGTCAGCTTTGTTAGAAGAATTGTTGAACAAAGTGTACACCTTCCGCACAGAGCATCATCACCAGATTTTGGTGGTACAATCAATTTTTCAAACTTCTTTTGCAGACAGTGAGTTTAGCCAGGTCACGGAGGAAACTCTGGTAAGCGAGATAGACCACGCTTACAGTGCTATGAAGGGTTTTAGCATCACCGACTCCAACATGTCGAATTGGAGTAAGAAAACCTCACTATACGAGGAAAGATCACTCAAAGTGGAGAGCTTGATAGCGAATAAACTCCGTGAGACTCTTTCCAAGGCGAAAAGTTCTAATCACATGTATTCAACTTTTGAGCAATTCCGATTTCTCCTCGATCGGCCCTTGGTAAACACCGCGATTCAAGAATTCCAGTCGGTTCTTTTAACCTCCATCAAAAATGATATTAGCGACACTCAAATCCACTTTATGAGGGACAAGAATACTTTGAATTTGTTGGCAAAAAGAGATATACCACCAATAGCCGCCACAATCATGTGGGCCCGCCAGACTTCCTCTCGCTTAGATATGCTGCTGGAGAGATTAAACGTGGTGGCTGGGTCTTTGCCTGAGACGGAGAAAATCGTAGAGGACACACAAAAGTTTCAGGCAAAGCTTGATGTGAGGCTGATTTATGAAAAATGGGTCGCAGGGTCTCAGAGGGAACTCTGTGGCTATGTTTTTTCCGTCTTGAAAACAGACGGTTACCAGCTTGTAGTAACGTTTGACCCTTCCATCGTAGAGCTGTTCAAAGAGGTGCGCAACTTGTGTTGGCTCAAGTTTGACGTACCCAGAAGTATTGTAAGCAAAGCCAGGCTTTTCAAAAAAGTGTATCCGCATTCTGTGACTCTCACAGAGAGCCTGGACCTATACTATTCTTGTTTAGTCAAGACCGACCAATTTTCTGAAGAGCTTCAGCTTTTGGTGTATCGGGATATCGCTACAATTAACGGCGTAGCTAGAGAGTGCATGTCGCATACGTGGGAACAGCTGGCTCGGTGTTACGACCTTCTCAGCGTGGCAGACGAACTGAGTGAAATGGATGAGCTGAGGCCGCTAAAGAATGTGACTTTTCTAGAGGATCTCATCGGTAGACTAAACGTCAAGGTGGAGTTTTTAACCGCCACAAACCGCTCTTTGGAAACGGCTTTTGTAGAGCTAAGCGCCTCGTCTTCAGACACCAAATTGCGGAGGATATGTGAATCCCTTTTTCTAGAGGGGTTTGACCTAGAAGAATTCACTCCACGACTGGAGCAGCACATTCAAGACGCACTGCTCCATCGGTGCTGCCGTAAACTAGATCAGTGGATATCCCAGCTTCCTCATAGAGACGCATCAATTCACAATATTCTTTTCAGTCAGGAATTGTACGTGGATCCTCCGCTTGAGAGTGCTCGTGTCACGCTTATGGAGGAAACCTCGTCAATGGCCCAGGTTGCTGGAGACAGTGAAAAAGTCAAAAGTTGTCTTGAGGCAATTGATATATTTGTTGATGAGGCCTCTGCCTTTTGCAACAGCTGGCTGGCACTTCAAGGGTTATGGGAGCTCGACGTTGAAGAGCTGATTTGCACTCTAGGAACGGATATTCCTAAATGGATTGAAATGCTCAACGAAATGCTCGATCGGAGAAAGGCTCTCGACGGCGATTCCAAGAGAAAATTCGGACCTCTTGTAATCGAATTTTCTCAAGCGCAGAATAAAGTTTTGGCAAAGTACGATGGGTGGCATGAAAAGCTGATGGAGGCGTTCAGCGACAAATTGCTTATCAAGCAACTTCACAAAGAGCTATCTGAAGAGAGAGGCAACTTGCAGCAACCTTTTTCAGAGATGCCGCAGCAGTTAATATTGCAGGTTCACTCCTCTAAAAAATCGATTTTCAAATGGGAGAGACAATTCAAACTGACAGAGCAGGCAGAAAAATTGCTCAGGAAAAGCAAGTTCAAATTTCCAAGCGACTGGATATTTGTTGACCAGCTTGAAGGAGATCTTGATACCGTGAAAGCTCTGATTGAGACCCACTCCATTTGGATCGAAAGCCATATGGGAGAGCTGGAGACGAAATTGACTGAGCAGGCTGCAAATTTGAACGTGCAAATTGAGGACCTGGCTCAACAATGGTTCGAAAAGAGGCCGGTTTCATATACCCGCGGGGCTTTCTCCACCATATGTGGGTTTGAATCAAAGTGTCACAAACTTAATGAGGAACAAGCATTACTTCTCAAAGTTTGCGAAGTTCTACATCTCCCGATACAGCTACCCGAGGTTGATATCCTCGAAGAAGTGACCGACTATAAGAAGGTATGGATCTCTATTGACTCGATTTCGCAGGAACTAAGCTCACTGGGAGACTTATCTTGGAGTGACGTGGACCTCCGTGTTGTGTTTCATTCTTTAGAGAGACTCATGGAAAAGAGCCGTTCAATGCCTGTGAATGTGAGACAGTATGCTGCATTCGAGGATGCCCAAAATCACGTCCGGCGACTGATGAAAGCGCATCCTTTGGTGACCGAACTCAAAAGCGATGCATTCAAACCGCGTCACTGGAAGATGATTTCAGATTTGAGTTTTCAAAAATTGAAACTGCGCAACGTTTGGGATCTCGATCTGGAATCCAAGTCGAATCTTCTCCAAAAGGTAATCGCACGTGCCAACGGGGAGAACCTCGTCGAACAGTCGATAACCAAGATTGAAACCTGTTGGGAGAGCACTCAGTTTGAGCTGTTCAGCTATGAGGGGAAGTGTAGATTGGTGAAATCGTGGGACCCCATATTTCAGCAGTGCGAGGAGCACATGAACGTGCTGAGCAGTATGAAGAACTCGCCTTATTTTGATGTTTTCGAGCTTCAAGTGACCGAGTGGATAGATCGGCTTAGTCTGCTGTACGCGCTCTTGGAAACCTGGATCGATGCTCAAAAACAATGGCTCTACCTGGATGGTGTGTTTCACGAAAAGTCCGACATCAAAAGGGTTCTTCCGATGGAATATGGGAAATTTACGCAGGTGAGCTCTGACTTTTTGTCAATTTTGAAAAAAGCATATCAATCTCTTCGTGTGTTGGACAGCTTGAAAGTGCCTCATTTGGCCAATTCTCTCCAGAGACAAGCAGAAATGCTATCTCGCATAACAAGAGCGCTTGCCGATTACTTGGAAAAACAGAGAGACATATTCCCCCGATTCTACTTTCTCGGTAACGAAGACCTCTTGGAGGTTATAGGACAGACAGGAGATATCAGCAAGCACATCAAGAAGATGTTTGCTGGGATTGATTCTTTGCAGTGCGAGTCAGGGAGGGTTGTTGGTGTCATTTCACCAGAGGGAGAGCATCTTTCACTGAAAGGTGTTGCCATAATTTCCACTCTTCACGACTGGCTGAATGATTTGGAAGATCAAATAAAAGAGACGCTTCTGGCACTTTTGAAAGAGTCGCTGTCAGTTCTTGTCTCTATCAACTGCCAGAATGTCTTTCTCAGTTGGATTGACAAGTACCCGTGCCAAGTGATTCTTCTCAGTGTTCAGATCATGTTCACTTCGCGCATAGAAGCTCGTCATGGCACCAATGTGCCTCTTATGCTGGAGTGGCTCACTCTTTCGGAAGATGCTCTTGTAAGAAGAAAGAGGGAGAATCTCATTATTGAACTGATTCATCAGAGAGATATTGAGAATCAAGCAAGCGATGAATTTGACTGGCTCAAACAACAACGGTTCTACCTTGAGTCTACCCTCACCGTCAAGCAGGGATCTGCTGAGTTTGATTACGGGTTTGAATATTTTGGAGTTCCATCCAGACTAGTTTACACTCCTATTATGGACAAGTCGTTTCTTGCCATGTCGCAGGCATTGGAACTACGTCTCGGTGGGTCCCTTTACGGACCTGCCGGAACTGGGAAAACGGAAACCATAAAAGCTTTGGGTCAAAACTTGGGAAGAATGGTTCAGGTATTCAATTGCGACGATTCATTTGATTTTCAAGCTGTTAGTCGAATGATGCTGGGAATATGCCGCGTAGGAGTGTGGGGCTGCTTTGACGAGTTCAACAGACTGGAAGAGACCCTTCTGAGTGCTGTTGCCACCGAAGTGGAGAAAATTCAGGACGGTGGTGAGATTGAACTTTTTGGGAAAAAGTGTCAAGTTCATACAGACACTGGTCTCTTCATAACGACCAATCCCGCCTATGAGGGTAGAGCGCAGCTTCCTGAGAATATGAAAAATAGGTATAGATCAATGGCTGTGATGGCCCCCGATACCTATAAAATTGCTGACGTGATATTTACCTCTTTGCAGTTTGTGGAGCCTCTGGCAGGAATGATAACCGAAATTTTTGCTCGTCTTGAGAAGCAGTGTTCATTTCAGAAACACTACGATTTCGGACTGCGGTCTATAAAAGCTGTCTTGGTGAACTGCGGTCGACTCAAGCGTAGGGTCCCTGAAACAGAAGAGGAAAAGCTGGTGATTCGCAGTTTGCATGAGATGATTTTGCCTCGTCTTGTGCCGGAAGATGTCAAAGTTTTCCAAGAGTGCGTTCCTGCTGACGACATGGAGAGGGAAGAGCAATTAACTAATTTGCTTCAATCACAGCAGGGAAGCATGACATTCTCATCAGAGTGGATGGCTAAGGCGCTCCAGCTGTGGGAAATGCAGAAAGCGCACCACGGTATTATGGTGGTGGGCGAAGCGGGATGTGGTAAATCTGTACTATGGCAAAACGTTTTGAAAGCTCTCGATGCTACGTCATACGTTATTGATTGTAAGGTGATGTCAAAGGAGGAGATTTTCGGCAAGATGGACTCTGCCACTCGCGAATGGTGCGATGGGATTGTCACGTCGATACTGAGAAAAGCTCATTCAAAGCCTACATTTATTGTTTTCAATGGAGAAATCGACCCGGAATGGGTCGAAACACTCAACAGTGTTCTGGACGATAACAAAGTGCTCACTTTGGCCAATGGTGAGAGAATCGCGCTTGCTGAGAATGTGAGATTGTTGTTCGAGGTGAGCAACTTGGACCATGCCACTCTGGCCACCGTGAGTCGTTGTGGAATGGTGTACGTTCCTTGTGTGGACCTGAAAGCGGTTATGTTGCACAGACTGAGCTTTCAAAGCGAGACGTTTCCAGATTTCGGCGATTTGTTCATCAAGGCAGTCGAAGAAATCGGGTTTGAGAAGCTCCTTGTAGAGTCTCAAAAGATACAACACGTGCTTGGGTACAGCGCAATACGATGTATCAATACACTAGGCGAATGCGGTAAAGCGTGGTTGAAAAAACTTGAGAATTTCCACTGGGAAAACCCAAATTTCACTCTTTCAGATGTGACAAAGTTTGCCAGGGGTGCTTGCTTTTGGTCTCTAGCAGGAGACTCGGGCGAACGTGATGTTTTTTCAAAGCTGCTCAATCTGGATCCTACTTGCGATATACAACTTCCTGAGCTTGAGTACACCCCCGTTGAAGTTCCTTCGTTGGAATGCTCGCCGCACGAAGTGTTCCGGCCGGATTTGGTGGTGCCCACAACCGAGACAGTTATTTATGAGCGTCATATCTACTCTTTGCTCAGCGTGGGATGTCCGCTTGTCTTATGCGGGCCTCCTGGATCAGGAAAAACCATGATGCTGATGGCTGCGATTCGGCAAAACCCTGAATTGCAATACGTTGGCATCACCTTTTCCAAAGAGACAACCCCACAGACTGTGATAACTTGTTTGGAGCAGCACTGTGCTTATAGAAAAGTCGGTTCGCACATCATTATGACGCCTCGCTCTTTCAAGAAGATTGTCTTATTCTGCGACGAGGTGAATCTTCCTGCGCCGGATAAGTATGGAACGCAACGTGTTGTTTCGTTTCTGCGGCAACTGATCGAGCACAACGGATTCTGGAGAAGAGGCGTATGGGTCCAACTGCAGGATATTGTGCTTGTGGCTGCGTGCAATCCTGCAAGTGACTCAGGAAGGAACGAGATGAGTCTGAGATTTACCAGACACGTTTCTATTGTAATGGTAGACTATCCATCGGAACCCTCGCTGGAGCAGGTGTACTTTACTCTCAACACTGCCATGCTGAGAAGCAACTCGCGGCTGGCGGTTTTGGCAAGACCGCTCACTCAGTCCATGATACAGGTATACTATTCGTGTCAAAGTCTGTCGGGTAAGCAGCCGCACTATGTTTTTTCTCCTAGAGAACTCACCCGGTGGGTTCGAGGGATTGCTTCTGCCTTGCCCGACGAGGTTTCTGGCGTGGTGGACCTGTGGGCTCACGAGGCTCAGAGACTGTTTAGCGATCGGCTGGTGGAGGAAGAAGAAAGACAGTGGGTCTGGGAGACGATATTGCACGCTGCTTCTACTTTTTTCCCCTACGTAGAATGGTCCAAGAAGCCCATCTTGTTCAGTGGATGGCTGTCTATGGCTTACGAGCCTGTTTCGATAGACGAACTAAAGCCGTTTATAGTGAGACGCATCTCAACCTTTTCGGAAGAGGTTTTAGGCACCACAGAAGTTGTTTCCACTCAAATGATAGAGCACATTCTTCGTATAGACAGAGTGATGCGCCAACCGCAGGGTCATATGATTTTGGTGGGTCCTTCCAACTCGGGCAAGGCCACGCTTTGTCGGTTTGTGTGTTGGATGAATGGGTTGAATGTTTGCCAACTCAACGTTTTCCGTGACTACTCATTGGAAGACTTTGACTCTGCTCTGCGCACCATTGTCAAGAGAACTCTGACGGAAAAGGTGTGTTTGCTGATCGACGAGTGCGACCTTTTGGAAGCTTCCTTTTTGGAACGCATGAATACTCTTTTGGCCAATTCCGAGGTTCCCGGGCTTTTCCAAGAGGAGGAACTGGCTGGGATTCTGAAAATGTGTGATACCGAAGACGATCCCTACGAATACTTTGTCAGACAAACATCGCTGAATTTGCATGTAGTGTTTTGCGTCAGCGACCCGCACAGAGTGATTGGCTCACCCGCGCTTTTCAACAGGTGTGTGCTCGACTGGATTGGCGACTGGAATACCCAATCATATCTGGAGGTTGTTCGAGGGTCGTTGGGAGTGGCTGACAACGTTGCTCAAGCCATGGTGGAGATGCACCACGGGGTTCCAGGCAAGTTTTTAGCTTTCGGCAAAGAGCTCCTACGCCAAAAGTCTCTGCAGGAATCATCTCTTCACAAGTATCAGGTGCACGTGACTACAGGAATGGACCGTCTGAAGGAGACTGTGCTTGAAGTCAAAAACCTCAAAGAAGGGCTCTCCTCCCAGCAGCAGTCTCTTCAAGAAAAAGAGGTGCAGGCACGAAGTGTTCTGGACAACATGCTGTGGGAGCAGAACGAGGCGGAGCGGAAGAAGGAGGCTTCTGTAGAGATTGAAAAGTGCGTAAAGATGCAAGAGGAGGAAATAGCGAAAAGATCTCTTCTTGTAGAAGCGGATCTTGCCACAGCCGAGCCGGCTATTTTGGAAGCTCAGAAGGGGGTCCAGAACATCAAAAAGCAGCACTTGACTGAACTGCGGTCGATGATGAATCCTCCAGAACCAGTCAAGCTCACTTTAGAGTCTGTGTGTATACTTTTGGGTTACGACGTGGACTCGTGGCGTAAAGTGCAGAGCGTTATAAGGCGAGACGACTTTATCACAAGCATCGTTCGGTCTAAAGTCGGTTCCGATGTTGCTGACAAGATGGAGTACTTCCTCAACCATCCCTCGTACAACTATGAGACAGTGTATCGTGCCAGTCGTGCGTGTGCTCCTTTGCTGATGTGGGTTTTGGCGCAGCTGCGCTATGCGGAGGTTTTGGACCGCATTCAACCGTTGCGAGACGAAGTGTACCAGTTGCAAATGGCTTCTCGCGAAACCCAGGCACGGTCTATTGCTGTGCGAGAGATGATTGTAGATCTTGAGACAAGTATCAATTCCAGCAAGGAAAAGTACTCACAAGCGATTCGGGAAACAGAAAAGATCAAAGACGCCATACAAGAGGTGAACACAAAAGTGGAGAGAAGCGTTAAACTGCTTCAGTCGCTTGCATCGGAAAGAGAAAGGTGGTCTCACAGTGTTGGAGGTTTCCAAGACTCTTGGAGCACTCTCTTGGGGGATGCCCTTCTCTCGTCGTGTTTGAGAACTTACGGTGGATGCATGGACCACACGGAACAATCAACCAGCGTGCTAAAATGGCAAACCTGTCTGGACAAGTTCAACATTGAGTTCTCGCAAGTTCCGCAACTCGACAAACTTGAGTTGATTCAAGACTCGATCCAGGTCCCCTTCATTATAGATCCTTCAGGACAAGTAATTGAAGGACTTCAGGAAATCCACCCCAGTGCAAAAGTCACCAGTTTTCTTGATGCTGGATTCCGCAGACATCTTGAAAACACGCTCAGCTTTGGAGGGGTGATCATCTTGACGGACGGTGAGTTCCTCGACGTTATCATCTCTCGCATTCTCTCCAACGAGACAAGATCTATAGGTCATCGCAGGGTTGTGAGGTTGGGTGACAAAGAGGTGGATATCTCTTGTGATTTCAAAATGTACATCCATACGCGAAGTCCGGAACCAAATGTGAGTCCTTTTGTGAGTGCTCGTACGCTCACCGTGAGCTTCATCACATCTGAAAAGTCGCTTCACTCGGGCGTTGTTCATACAGCACTTCGCCTCAAGCAGCCTGAGATTGAGTCGCGTCGCATAGAACTGACGAGTTTGCAAAAAAGTCTTTCTGAAAAGCTTTACGCTCTCGAGCAAGACCTCCTTTTGTGTCTATCTGAGTCGAACGGCCCTATACTTGAAAACGAGAATGTTCTCACGGTGCTCGACACACTCAAGGTGGAGTCGCTCAGTGTGGCGAGTAAAATACAGGAAACTCAAAAGGTGATGGAATCCGTTAGCGAGATAAGCAGTCAGTTTGAACCATTTGCGCAAATGTGCTGTGCCATCTACCGCATCTTTTTCAACTTCCGCAAACTCAGAAAATGGTATGTCTTTTCTGTCGACTGGTTTATGGAAATTGTGAGTGAGGTTCTCTCCTCTTCTGGAAACCTCGCCGACGCGTTCTATTCAAACGGATGTGTATCGCTTCTATCCAAACACAGACCTGTTTTGGAGTCTGCTATTGGTACATCCTGCAGTGAGATTTCTCTGCGTCATCTCATTGACAAATGTCACCGTCCGTTTATTCTCTGTTCGGACCAAGATCCGTCCATTCACATTGAACTTTTATGCAATAGTGTGACAAAAGTGGCTTTGGGATCGGAGGAGGGTTCTAAAATGGCCGACATGCAGCTTGTCAAATGTGCAAAGAACGGATCGTGGCTCGTGATCCAGAACGTGCACATGAGTCCGTCCTGGGTAGACTATCTTGAGAAGAAGCTAGAGTCTCTTGTTTCTCACCAAAATTTCCGCCTCTTTGTCACGTGCTCCTTATCGTCGCAACTTCCCACAACGCTCATATCGCGGTCGCAGGTTGTTGTCTTTGAGACAAGCCCGGGAATGAAACACATTTTGAAGGAGTGTTTCCTTGAGGCTACTGCCAAACCCTGCCTTCCGGTCGAGAAGATCCACGTCTACTTTCTGCTCTCATGGTTCCATGCGCTCTTACTAGACAGGCTTCGTTTTGTGCCTCTTTCATGGAAAAAGTGTTATACTTTCAACAAACCGGATTTCCAGATCGGGCTGTGTGTGATTGACAAGTGGATCACATCGACTAACCGATCTAACGTCTCCCCCGATAGAATACCATGGGGAGCGCTGTCGTATCTGCTGGGTGAGATTGTTTATGGCGGAAAGGTGGACGAGGACCTTGATCTGGACTATTTGCGTAGTGTAGCCAAGAGTCTGTTTTGCGCGAATGCGTTCGACTCCAATTTTACCCTCGTACAGGGTGTTTCTCCACCCGAATCGAGAAATCCAGAAGCGTACATCGCATGGATTGAGAATCTCCCCTCGCTGCAACCACCAACTTGGCTGGGACTTTCTTCCAACGCGGATGACTTGTTGGCTGAGACAAGGGCAAAAGAGGTTTCTGGGAATTTGGAGATTGTGAAACCAAGCGGTGGAATAGAAGATGGTTCGTGAAGGAGTGTCGATTAATAAAGTCTTGGAGTGTAGCCCTGAAATTTGTAGGTAGTTATAAGGGAATCTCAGATTGATATTTTGAATCAGCGAGTTGAACAAAGGAATATATCCAATTCAAGTCTGTTTGTCACTGTGGCCTTTTGACGGGATTGACATTTCGAGACGCTGTGGTGCTACATGAAGCTTACTCTAAAAGTATGGGTAGGGGACACAAAAGGGGCACAAAAGGGGCACAAAGGCACAATCCATTTCGTCTCATGCACAGCGAAATTTGGCTCATCAAACATTTCATAGTTCGAAGCAAAGGAATTAGGTGAGACAGAGGAAGTTTAATGGAGTCGCTTTCAGACAGTAAGGACTTCCTAACAGTTCTCCGTGACTTTGTTGTTATTGAAAAGTTGTTTAAGCAGCTGTCATACTTTTGGAAAGAGCACTATAGCGTCTCAAATCTTCCACGAGGCTCGATAGTCCTAAACGATATCAACTTTCGATCTGCAGTTCCTGCGAGAATACGGCCTTTGAGGCAACTCAAGTAAGCTTTGCAATCATGTCACACGATCGACAACTAAACCGTAGGGTTTCTTTATAGTTGTAAATGCTATCGCTTGATAGTTCTGGACAATTGACTGTGGGCAATCCTCTACTTTTTGAACGGAAGCAAAGAAACAATGTGCAGGAAGGCATTAAATGGATCAAAGAACACATATGTTGGAATTGATATTGCTGTAAGCTGAAGCTGTCATGTCGTGAAAATATTTAAAAAAGCTCGTGGCAGGATATGCGCATTCCTAGTTGTTGAGTCACCGGTTGTCAAGCAATTTATCGGTAAATGGCTTAATTTGTTGCTTATTAGGCACTTGCCAGGAAGTGAATCCACTCTGGAACCTTCTCTAGAGGCGATTGGTAGTCTATTGTTCTCAAAACTGAAATCAAGGTACTCTAAGTTTATACAATAATACTGCATCCTTTAATGTGAACAAACAACTGGATTTCATTTGATGATCTCGATCTGGTCCTCTTCTTTTGATATTTAGTACAAGGCCGTTCGTCTCCGGAGGGAGCCTTATAAACAGTGGGAGCTTCCTCTGTTGTTTCTCACTCAAACTTTTGGAGACTCATTTTAAGGAGGATCGTCAATTTTCAATTAGGAGTCAGCTTCAAGGCTTATTGGAGATTTGATCCACCATATAGATAATGCGAACGCGATATTTGATATTCTCAGTCTTTCTCGATCAAATGCGAAACACCAAGGCATGGATAGGTTTCCCGTCATAGTGATGCACCTATTGAGTGATTGTAGGAACCAACAACGCCTATAGGTAGAAATTTATATGCCCCCTGACGTACCTGAGCTTGATGTATATCCTAGAATGTCTCTCTCACTCAGCCTCTGCTCAGAGCCGATATAACGAATGATTCCCACCTTGATCAAAGGCCACAATTGAACAAATCCCTCCGGGTCAATGTGACTCATGCTTCCCCATCTATTACTCACACGTCAAGTTTAAGCCACACTGAAAAGCAACCTACCGCCTTCTCCGCACCACTCGAATCTCCCCACTAGAGTCACTTTCCCCGGAAGAATCAGAGCCCCTCTGTGGGGAAGCCTCTCCAGCGCTTTCAAACTCTTCATCCTGGTCCTCGTCGTACCCTCCATGAAACGCATCCAGGGCATTACCCAGATTACGGTCCTCCAAATGCGCATCTCCCGCATTGGAGAAAGTTTCAGAGGGAAGATCATATTCGTCATCTTCACTCAAAATGTCATTGGAGCCTCTTCGATCTATAAAATTCTCATCAGAAGACCCTACTTCCTCCTCTTCCCCTTCAACAACATCGTCCTCCCCGGTATAAATCCAGTTCCCTCTTCCGGCCGTAACGTCGTAATCTTCGTCGTACTCTTCGCTATTGCCCCAGTCGCTCTCACCGTCTCCATTGGCAAACCGCACACCGCAGTTTAAGCAAACTTGTCCATGCGCTTCCCAATGACAGTTGGAGCATCGAGCCACTCCATCACTAGTATCAACCACACAAGTTGCAAGGCCACTGAAAAGTCCTTTAAAAAGTTGCTTATTCTCGGAATCGTCATTGTAAGGCTTACTGCAGCCATCTCGCAACTGACTAAATTTCTCAGCAAGCCCTGGACACAACGAAACGGCCGACTCAAGTGCACCGTCTACGATAGACCGCAAGTTTACATTTATTGTCGGCATCGACGTTATCGTGTGTCTGCACGTTGGGCAGTTCTTTGTGGTGGCTAACCACGAGTTTATACAGTGATAGCAAAAGCTGTGGCCGCATTGTGAGGCAAACGGCTGGAACATGAGCTCGTTACAAATCGAGCATGTAGCGGATTCTAACACTTTTTGGATAAATTGAGTGCTCGTGTGAATTGGCTATGATTGTTAGAGAGTTGAGATGATGAATGACGTTACTCACAGCTTGAAGGAGGATGTCTTCGATCTCATCTGATTGCTGAAGCATTTATATGGGCATTTATATAGGGGCATTTTTTGTCAACCGTCTTTTCCAAGAATAACTCTTCATGCCGCTTATCAGACTGAGTTCGAAGGCATTTTGTAGGATTCCTCCAGTCTGTGTCGTAGCTGTGTCTAGAGCCATGAAATACTCATTCTAAAACCCAAATCAGCGTATTACCTTGATCAAATGGCTTCACGACTCCTGAGGTGGAGGCAAGGCCGGAGTGTTGAGAATTTGTGAGAAAAGAGTTATGGCCATTTGATTTTGTTGACCGTTTTGAAAAGATTAGGTCGATCAAGTCCAAGGCTCAGGGTGCTGGGTTTAGGAATTGACGAGCCAAAACAAATATAAATTTTCAAGACGCCTCTTTGATCTTCATGGAGATATGACGAAAGAAAGCAAGCACTAATCTGAACTGCGAGATCCTGCCTGAGAAAGGCACATTTTATTATCATAATGTGTACGGGTTTTTCAATCAGCTATAATCCGCCTGTAACACAAGCACACTTTCACACAACTATCTGCCCTGCTACTTGAAGCATGATATTAAGCGAAATCCTGCAGCATCTGTACTAGATTTATCCGGTGCGTTCTGTAGTTAGTAACATAACCAATTTCAACAACCATGTCTATGCCGCCGATGAGTGCCTTTATAAGTTGAATGTATCGTAAATGGAAAATATCAACTAACGTCTCCATAAACTACGTCTTCTTACCGACCATGTTCATCGATCGTGACGTTTGAATAGCATTGAAGACAACAGGGTTTCCAAAAGTGAATTCTACTTCAAAGAATTACAGACAGATCTGTAAAATGTTAACAGAATTTACGATTAACCAAAACTTTCTCAGTAGCCGCACAACGGTGTATTTCATTCAACTCCCCAAATTTTGGTGATAGATTTCAAAGAAGCTACCAAAACGAAACAATCATTGAACTGAGCACGATTGACTAAATGATGCATAACACAAAAATGAATGACTAGAATAAGGAATGCACCCTTGGCCAAGAAATCAATCAGTAGAGTAAGATTTACAGCTCCTGTCTTCTGATTCCAGTCATGATTCTTTGTTTAGCATAATAATTTCGACAACATACGTCAAAAATATGAGGCATACTTGACCTCTCTGGATGAAATCTGAGCATTATTTCCAAAGTTGAAGATTTCAATTTGGTGAGAACTGAATATCAATCAACATTTGCAAGTTGAGTTCTCTGAGTTTAAAACTTGAGCGCTTCGAGATTTGTAGGCAGATCACTCCGCCGATTGTAGGTGGATTATGACATCAATAATACATGCAATGCTAATTAAATATCCAGCTCCGAAATCTGTTTCCGATGCTGCCGTACGTAGCTTTTCTTTTCGCTCTCAACTATCCATCGATCAAGAAGCCTAAACATCGTGTCAACCCTTTCGTTGACACTCTCGTTTTGACTTCTCAGTCTCAATGACCACGCATCAAGACGCTTGACAATAAATTTCTTGATCTTTGATAACAAAACCTGCTCGTCTGGGTCCAGTCGCGAGATATCCTTGAAAAATCTTTTTAAATCATCTCTTGAAAGCATCAAAAACAAGGGCGTCATCTCCAATGATTTATCGAGATCAACCTTCTCCACCACTCCAATCAGTCTCTTGTAATCACGCGAGAATAGACAAAGGCGGAACACGGTGTGATAGTACATCAGAGAGTTATGCGCAGCTCCCTTCAGTATCATATCTGCCAGGTCATAACTCCCGATGGAGATGCAAAGTCTGGCTAGCTGGACTTGGGATCCTTCGTCGAGCGACTGGAAATGATTGTTTATGTATTCCTGCACTTTGAGCGATTTCAAAATGCTTTTATTCTCTTTTGTCTTGTAAGTTTTGTCTATCATGTGCAGCTCTTGTTTCAGAGGCGTGAGCTTGAACTTTCTCAAGGGGGGATAGTGTAGCTTCACTCGCGTTTCTTCAATCTTGTTGAGCACGCTGGCATCTTTCAGGGGATCCAAAGACTCAACCAAAAAGTTGAGCAGAACTTTTGACGGATTATAGTCACTGTTGAAGAGGTTGTCCAAAACTTTTGAGTGGTTCTCGGAAGGTTTTGAGTCCACTCGAACTACCGGACTTTCTTCGAAAGAAGTCTCCAAGGGATACTGATACTTTTGTCTAATGATAGACTTCTTCGTATGCTGCCTTGCCACTTTTGGGTTCTTCACGTCGTGCTTGACGAGGATTAAGTAGCTCTCTAGAAATCGCAACCAGTCCATGTTGAGGCTTTTGTGTTTTCTGACAAAATTTGTTAGCTTGAAATGAAACTCCCGACCCAAATGCGGATACGAACTGAGAAAGCAATTCCACACTATGGCGATATACTTGTAGTTGAAGGAAGCGTTAGACTGGACTAGATTTTGCAGAAACATCAAAAGCCCTTCAAAATCCTTCTTTCGCACATAGTATGACGCCAGTATATAGGGCAACTCCACAGCAGGCTCAACGTTATGGCACTTCATGATTTCCATCACTTTATGAGCTAGGTCCATGTCGTGCTTGAGGACTACCAGCTTGATTACACGGGTGAAAAAATATGTCATGTGGTCCTGCACGTTGTAATGGAACCCATTTTTTTCTTTTAACAGACTTGCTCCTTCTGACACTTTTTGCAGCAGTAACTCCTTGCTTGAGCCTACCCTTGAGAGAATTTGAGACACTTTATAAGCGGGATCCTGATCTTCACCAGTCGACTTCATCAGTTGTTCGAACCAGTCCAGGTATTCAGCAGAGCCACTCTTAACAATGGCCGACATCATCAGATTGTTGCAGCGAGAGGTGATTGGTATCTTCTTTTGGAGAAAAGTGTTGTAGGCAAAAATCATAGCCTGTAAAGTTACGTTGAGCTTCAAGCATCGAGCAAGAAAATTTTCTAATAAAGAGGCACGGTGTTTGTTATCAGAGTGCGCCATCTGATAGAGCAGCTGTTTGGCTAGCTCAACGTTACCCGTTTTAAGATACACGTTCAGGGCATAGTTGACTAGACGAATATCCAGGTTGTTGTTTTTCAAGTAGAACGAAAACAATCGGTCGTACTGCTCAAAGTCCTGGAAAAGGTAGCACAGTCTGAGGAGCCTGTCCAACTGGCCAGTAGTCAGTACGGTGGGATCTATCGCATCCCGGTAGACATGAAATAGCCGGTACTGGACATAGTTATAAAATCGCTGCGAGTGTGGAGGATGACATCTCTCTATAAGAGAGAAAATTTGGTCAATGCTTAATGGCTGGTGTGCCTTTTCTATCAACGGGATGATGTCTGGAGTTTTTTGTTCTGCGATAAGCTTCAGGCACTTTTTGTATGTGTTGTCGTTGAAAAGTCGAGAATCCGCAGTTGATGGCTTGTTTTTATGTACAGGAGTGTGTGAACGGCCGGATCCAGGATCTGATTTGAGAAAGTTTCTTGTAGCAGAGTCAATATGTACATGGTGTAGTGACGAGATTTGTCGATGTCGCTGCAGCTGGATACTGCACGATCGGCCACTTCGTATTATTAGCCGAGCATCTGGGCTTCTCATCGTCTCGTTATGTATGAAAGTCCGTCCATCTAACGATGCCGGTTGGTAATTTTTTCTTATATATAATACCGGATATATATGGGGTACAGAGGGAATATCGAAAAAGTGAATGGTATTTTTGTATCCTCACAACTGGCGAAAAAAACGACCCTTAAAAAAATTCAAAAGATGAGTGATCCCTCCACGCTGAAGGGTTTCCTTATCGCCCACAAATCGTCGGAATTATGCACAGACTCTATGGAGAAAGTATTCCACTCACTTTGCACTTCCCTCAAGTCATGCTCAGGAATCGGAGAGGAGAGACTTGTATGCACCGATGCTATATCCATATGGCTACTGCGATCAACGCATATGGAAAACCCACCCTCCATTGACGGTCAATCCGTAAAGTACCTCTTTGATTATGTTGTTGACTTTTGGAACGAGAGCGGAGCACCTCTGGGTAACTCTCTTCGGGAGCTCTTGATCAAACTGCTTTCATTTCTTCGCACCAAGAATGACAGACAGGTTCTGGTTGACCACATGATAAGCATAGCAGTAAACCTACCACCCACTTCCAGGGTAACCTATTTCCTTATGGAAAACTTGTGTAAAGAAACAAACCACCCTGAACGAATCTTGCAGGAAAATCCAGACTTTGTTCCAAGTGCTCTGTCTGTAATGCACTCCAACACCCTGGCAAACCCAGCAGGAAAATGCATTCAGACGTTATTGAAAAATGTCCTTAACGAGGGTGACAACGAGCTTGAATGGCTCTCACTATGGAGCGGTCACGTGATCAGTGCGTTAGAGGATAAGTCGCTTTGGAGAAACATTCAAATTTACCTATTGCCATATTTATTCCAAACCAGCCCGACCGCTTTCAGATTGTTTATCAAGCAGCTGGATGACACAGCTGCTTTGCTTGGATGTTTGAGAATTGGTCAGGATTTGGCAATAGTAGAGGAACCTTTCCATGGCGTGGACCCGTTGATTAGCATAGAGACTGTAGAACGACTCTTATACCATGAGAACGGCCAGTTTCGAGTGCAAGCCCTGGCATTGTTGGTTTCGTCACCCCGTCGGTCTAAGCCGGTGCAGCCTTATGTGTTTGATATTATTCAGCGAAATTTGCTGGTTATGTTTGACGAAACAGATCTGCGCACCAGAAACGACTTCCAGTCCTTGATGCGTCAGTTCATCACCCGGGTGCGGGATTCCGCCTACTCCATGGAGCGGGATAACTCCAGATTACGCAAAAAAGGAATGGCAGTAGTTGATTGTATCCCATCAAGGAATTTTTTGTTCACTTGCTGAATGCGGTCAACGATAGAATTGCTCCATCTTGTCCTTACCAGCACGTTAATTTCGCATACAAGCTTTTGATTATTCTGTGCAAATCTGGCTTGGATCCTTCTGTGGATAAGAAACACTTCGAGAAACAGCACCTCGACTTCCCTTTCCGTATGGAAGTGTTCAACGAGACATCAAGACGACTTTTGGTGGACAACATGACACACGATTTCGAAGATGTGCGTTCCAGCTCCCGGGAAGTACTTCTCATGTCGAGAATACCACCTTCGGAGGACTTGACAGCAAAGGCCCTTTCTATGCTTGGCGAATCCAAAGAAAAGTTCGCGGATGGTGGCTCGCAGATCTTGATATATTACTACATCATGTTTCCAGCTAAGCGCACTTCAATTGTTGAAAGTATCCTGCAACGACTCAATGAAGCCATTGCCTTTGCCAAGTCAAATCTCTCTGAGGCCATGTACACCCACAATGTGTTTGGCTATTTCATGGCTTTGCGGTTGATTGCAGAATGCAACCCAAAGCAAGAGTGGTCTGTATCGAATGTATTGAACCTTGCAAAGGATGTATGGCAGCTGGTGAGAGAGGTTCTCTCTCACGACTCCCCTGAAGGTAATATTCCCAAGGAACTGACATCTTCAGAAGAGACAGAATATGGACGTGCCACACAGGTGATTTCCAGCTACTCATGGAGAGCGGTGAAGGAGTCGGTATCGCTTTTGGAAGTCTTCTTAAAGAAAAGCCCCGATCATGCAAATGAGATTGGAGCTCTTCTAATGGAACAGTTGAAACGCGTAAGACACAGAGGAGCTTTCTCGTCTGTGTATCCGGCGTTTGTCACGTGCTGTACTTCTTGTTTTTCAAGTGGGATGCCACAAGAGTGGCTCAATCAGAATCTAGCGCTCATACAGACCCATTCCCAATCCATCACGAGGCGCTCTGGTGGACTTCCCTTCCTCATTGCCGCGACTCTTTCTGCAGAGCAGAAGCTTAAGAAGAAGCAGCTTATGCCAAACACTATGGAGACGTTGTTCAACATTGCAAATTTACCCATAGACTTAAAAGAATCAGAAATGGATCTTCCACAGGTGCACGCTTTCAACTGCGTGCGCACCATTTTCACCGAGTCCGCTTTGAGTGATGCCTGTACGCCGTATGTCAATAAGTGTCTGGACTTGGCTGTGTCACATTTTGGAAACCCGTCATGGTCTATCCGCAATTGTGCCGTCATGCTGTTCACCTCTTTGCAGAATCGGCTTTTTGGAACAAAGAAAATTGGCTCAGAATGGGCCCCCATGTCCAGCAGACTCTTTTTTTCCAAGTTTAAAGGAATCGATACGCTTTTGCTCTCCAAGCTTCAAGAGGCCGTCCTTAATATCGATCGAAAGGAAAGCGTGGATACCATTTTCCCTATCTTGACGATCTTGTCGCGGCTCGAGTCCAGTGACGAGGATCTTGATCGTTTCAAACCACTACTACTGCAAACGTTGGAAAACAAGAGCTGGAAGATCCGGGAAACAGGAGCCAGAGCATTCCCATGTGTCGTGCAGAGAAGTCGCTTTTCCGAGGAAGCTCTTTCGATGTTGGAAACGTGCTCGTTGGACAATCAAAACCGACTCCACGGCAGGCTTCTTGCCATCCACAGACTACTCGATTTGAGTGGTGGGGCATCTCCCGCTGTAAAGTTTTCTCTATTGTTTGAGAAAAATCCCTCTAATGTGACCCGCAAGAAGTACCTATCCGTAGTGACTCTTTCTGATGATCTTATCAGTCGGCTGGGTACTTTTTTCACTGCAAACAACAGGGAGGAAAAGAATGATGGAACAAAGCAGCTTCTCATGGCAGACGTCACTTCCATTCTTTTCAAACACGATGTAGATATCATCCGCGCTGCCATGTTCTCACCCCTATACGAAGTCCAGCTCGCTGCTATTAACCACTGTCTTTCACGCGAAGCCTCTTGGAACAAGAAAAACAACATTTCGGAACATGTGTGGACGCTTATCTCTAACCCATCAATATGGAGTCACGTGCGCTCTTCGGCCTTGGCTCTTTTGAACCTTGTTGCTGTCAACGACTCACCTGAAATCGCTATAGAACGAGCGGAAATTTTGCTTCAATTTACCGAATCACGCTTCAGTGAAGATGTGCGGTCTACCGCACTTGAAGGGTTGGCTCCGTACGTGGCCATTTCACACGATGAAGCTTTGTTCTCTCGTTGGGAGCGTCTTGTGGTTGAGAACACCGGAGATGACTTGCCCTACGATATAAGAATATCGGCGCTGGTCTCGATCGAATCGGTGATTAACCAAAACTTTCATCCAAATGCCCTTCATTTGGCATATCTCCGCTTGAGCGATGATGACATCGACATCAGGCAAAAGGCCGCAGACATTCTGACATCGGTTTATGGGTGGCAGCAAAAGTGTGTTCCCATCAAAGTGGCTGAAAAGTTTCCATCGTTTTTCATGAACCGTTTCCCTGAAGAGTCAAAGAGAATCTTTTTGAGCTATCTGGACACTCATAGACTCACCGAGAAGTTGCTTTCAAGTAAGCTGCATACAAACAAGGTGCTTTTCGATGTGGAGAAGCAAAACTTTTATTATAGCCCCACCTTATTCTTCAGGTGGCTGAATGCAATGGTTGATAGACTCTCAGAAGAGGAAGCGCAGAAAATAAAGGAAGCGTGTTTGTCCGCTTTGCTCGTGGTCAGAAAGCTTTTGACCTGCGAAGACGGTCCATTGGGATTTACTAAGGATGAAGAAATTTTCTCGCTGCTGTATCAAGTTTTCTATTTGTTTTCGCGCTGGGAGCAAATCTTGCCTCAAGAGACCATGGACGAGTTTAACTCTTTCCGGGCTGCTTGTTTGGAGAAGAAATGGCATCCTTTGTTGGTTGCTGTTGAATAGATGGAGTTGGGTGGTAGATTTTTGGAGAGAGACAAAAGGTAAAAAGTTTTTATCGGACCGGACTCGAGTACATCTCATCTACAACGTCCCTCATCATGGCGGTGATTACGGAAACATCGTTTCTAGTGCAGTTCCTTTTTGTTCCAGAAGTTTATAGATACTTGTGGGGTTGAAAATGGAGTATGCTCGCAAAAATTAACATCGTTAAGAAAACTTGAAGACAAGTGACTCAAGAAAGAGGCGTTTTAAGAGATTCTATTGTCCGAGTCACTCATAAGTAGCTTCTGCCAAATGCCTTTTCGTCTATTGATCATGAGACACAAAAAGTCTCGTATCGCTTTATCGAAATGGCCCCAGATACAAAGAAGCTTGCTTATAGACTATTTTTTCATTAAACGTAGCGCACATTGAGACAGATTACGGCTCAGTGCAATTTTGAGTGCATAACATAAAGTGGTCGTGGGAAACTCGATGGGCTGTTGCCAACCCATAAAGATAATTACACGGAACAAGCCATTTCCTATATCTCTGATGAAATTAAAAAGAGCTGGATAAAGACCAATTAGTCAAACTCGGAACTCTGCAAATCATGTGGGTTTATCGGACGGTGTGAGGATAGAATACCCAACATTTTGAATATGAGTGCAACTAGCACGATGCTTTAGCCAATACCTTCGCATCTATAAGTGCGACTTGAAATGGAAGATGCTGAAGACTGAAGTCGCAAATCACGATCACACCACCGTCAGCCCAAAAACAAAAGTGTCACATCCTCACACCACCAATCACTACCCAACGTGATCTCACTGCCCGAATCGGTCGTTTCCCTCATTATTTCTCTGCTTCCACAGAACGATAAATTCAATCTGCTGCAGACCAGCTATACACTGTATCAGGCCACTTTACCACATCTCTACAAAAACATATGCCTTAGGAATGCGGCCAGTCTCAAGGACGATGATGGGTTCCAAGAAAGTCTGTGGACCATCATAGGGGGATACTCCAATCCATTGATTAAGCAGGAATCGCATCAAATGCTTGTTAAAGCTCGCCAGGTAGTTTTGTTTGAATCATTCAAAGTTAATCCAGACCTTGTTGAATATGTTGAAAATGTATGCATTTTTGGCCAACATGGGACCTCAATTGTCAACCTCGAGTTGTTTGAGCTTATCAAAGACAACTGCATTAACTTGAAAAGTTATCGTGCTTTTAATGCTGACAAAAAACTTCATCTTAGCGAGCTACAACTGTCTCGTTTGCCCAACTTGGAGAGTTGCATGATCAATCATGCCATGCAGCTAGCTCTTCTCCCTGACTCTGTCAAACATCTCAGTATCAATTTCTTCGATGAGTACAAGAAGGAAATAGTTGACCTTGAACAAATCGAGCTCTGTAGATCCAAACTTTACCAGTTGGACTCCCTTTGCTTGTCATCTGACGAGATGTCTTCATTTGTGTTTTTGAGATTTATCTGCGATCATGTGTTGCAACCACAGAAAAGGCTACAGCTCAAGCAGCTAAAATTGATATACTATCACGGGTTTACGGACTACGACTCCGATCTTCGTGAACTCGTCTCCATTCTCCTATTCAAGCATGTCGACCTGGAATCACTAGAGTCGCTAGAAATGGTACTCGGATGCGATGAGAGGGGTTGCAAGTGTCTGTGCGGTTTCCTCGACAACTTGGCAGGTGGGCCCCTCGCTAATCTGAAAAAAGTATCCTTCATAGAAAAAACCTGTCACAGAGATCACGACTTTACTGAAAACTTTGATGTTCACCTGGTACGCTTCATGCTGCATATCCCCAAACCTGAAATGGTCAGCTACCTGGCCATCATGCACTCTCCTCCGTTGGATGCTGCTCTTGTAAATGGGTTTGAGGGGAACTATATACGGCGGAGAACGCTTTATCAAAAGATGTTTCCGATTTTGACAAACTTGCAAACACTTGTGTCTCCATCTTTCATGCAGACGTGTTCCTGCTACGAGGTGCTCACCTCTGACTTACTGTGGAATGGCTGTCAGTGCTCATTCTGCGAACCTCATCTATCCGTCTTTGATGAATACATCATGAACCACTCTTATTTGGATGAAACCACAGGGGTGGTGAAGGATGTCATTTCTCCTCGCTTTTTCGCTGCCGCTAGTGATAGTGTGAGCAAGAGGATGATTACTCATGAGGATGTGGAGTATAATGCCAGTCTCATTGACGCCATAAGTTTTCCGCCATCTTTGACTACCTGGGACTTTCATGGCTACTTCTCCTTCTCACACAAGGCTCATTACCATTGCACTTTCAACCAAAGTGCATTTGGTCCGCTCGTCAAGTGTATATCGCACTTTGTTGTGACGTATCTTGATGCCTTGCAAAAGACGAATCCAAAGCTACAACTGGCGGTGATGAGCGGAATCTATTTCAGGAGGAAGGATGAAGGGTTTGAATGTGTGTACGATTGATGGGGGAAAACTCCAAAGATGAACAATACTGCTAATAAACGATTTTGATGAGATCCGCGGCAGATGTCGGCATATCGATTAAGTACCATCACAGTCTTCATGACTAGTTATACCGACGCTAATTGTTTTACGCTGTAGCTATTTCCCTTTGCGTATTGAGAATCACTGCACTCGTCTAATCATAAAATCTTCAAATCCTCAAGAATGTATTTTGTAACTTCAGAATTTCAGCAAAATGCAGAGCTGGCAGACGATTTGATCCGTCAACCACATGGCCAGAACAAGAATGGTGTTGGGTCAGTAGGAGATGGCTTACAAGAAAAAAAAAATGGGCTGCTTTCTCTCATTTCCCCAGAAATTTCGAAACTATGACTTATTATAAGCAATTTTATGTGAACTGCGGGTGAGGCAATTGCAAAGAGAGAGCTTCTTCACAGGACCTTGAACCAGATGTTAATGTGGAATACTACACATCAAGCTGTAACCAAAGATGATAGCATGTTACCCAATATACACACGCACGAGAGAGCTGTCGGTGTTCGGCTATGGATAAGTTGATACAATCCTTCACTACTATACTATTAACGACCATAGCTATATTTTAATTTCTTCAGTTCAAATACAAAGATATCATTTCCTCGACCATCGAGGCTAAATACATGGAAACCATCCCGAGCAATGAATCCCTAAATGGCGTGATGGCCACTCATCAGCTGAAATTTTCCGACCCGGTCAAGGTTCGCCAGAAACTTAATAAAGAGAAAAAGAAAAATTCTAGCTCCCAACCGTCAACAACAACTCTATTAACCGAATGTTAACGCTACAACTGTAGAAGCCTTAAATTTCCATTTTTTAGGAAACGTTCTGTCATGTAGCTTTATACAGACCCTAACCTTCTGCGTGACTACGATTGGCAGTCACGTTCAGATTTGAGAAGTCCAGTAGAGACAATGAACATTATTGACGTTAGAAAGTCCTTACATGGAGATCGTACTCAGTCTTTCCACATATTGATTACTGATACACACACAAGTTATGTCGGAACAAGTACTACTTGAAACATCAGTGGACCGCATCCATCAAGTTTTTGGATTCCTGAGAGATAACCCCAAACTCCTCAGTCAATTTTCGGAAGAAAATAACACTATGATAGTTCCAATCTCCAATGCTGCAAATTCTACAACTTCAACCCGTTACAATCTCAAAACAGAGTTCTCACTCTTCGCCGACCGTGAGGAGTTATGCAAAAAACCCCAAAAAGACCTGCAAGGCCAGCCTTTCGACGGTCAACAACTAGTACAAGCTCTTATAGCTAGTACCACGGATGACTTCTCGATCAGTTTTTTGAGAGAAAACGCTTCGGAAATTGCCAACTGCCCTTCGGTTTTGCAATTCCTTCAATGGTTAGGCATGGCTGATAAAAATGGCAGTTCAGTTAATTGCTCGAAATGCGGAAGAAATATTTCAGGGATCTCACCAAAATGCCCTATGCAAAGACTGTGTCTGAAAATTAACTAAACAAAGGTTAACGCGGCAACAATGGAAAACGTTCCAAAGATTCAGTTACGGATAGAAGTAATTCTAAAAAACAATTTCCGATGCCGGGAGTCGAACCCGGGTTTGCCCGGTGAAAGCGGACCGTGCTAGCCGTTACACTACATCGGAAGCGAATAAAAGCCAAACGGGGAGGTAATATATACCTTGTTTTTCTCACCCTGGAAATACCCCTGCTTTTTGATGTCGTCTAGAATTGTTTTCTCCCATTTGATTTTTGCAACTTTATGATCTTTTCCGATATTTTGATTACATTTTCACTAAACGGGCTCGAAAAAAGTTCACCTTGTTCAAGTCTTGGTTGATTTCTCGAAAGGATAATAACCCCATAGGCACCCGGATTGTCTCAGGTGTACTACAGTATTTTATCTGTCATTTCCCGCATCAGCGCTAAGCTGACGCGCCTCAAAAATACTTTTAATCACCACACTACCTTCCAACTATGGTTGACGATAAGTATATCGGTTTGGCACTCGCCATGTCGTCCTCTTTGGCGATCGGGACCTCATTCATCATCACGAAAAAGGGTCTGATGAACGCCTCGCGACAACACGGGAAGCAGCAGGTGGAAGGGTTTGAGTATTTGAAGAACCCAATTTGGTGGGCTGGTATGATAACTATGGCTATTGGAGAAGTTGCAAATTTTGCTGCTTACACTTTTGCTCCTGCCATATTAGTTACTCCTCTTGGAGCACTTTCTGTCATTATTGGAGCGGTGTTGGCTGCCATTTTTCTCAAAGAAGAGTTGGGTACTCTAGGAAAGATGGGCTGTGCCATATGTCTTCTTGGTTCTGTGATTATTGTTCTCCATGCACCACCAGACAAGGAGATTGAGACGGTTGATGAAATTCTCGGTTATGCCGTACAACCTGGGTTCCTTTTGTACTGTTTCATTGTGGCATGCTACTCTTTGATTGTGATTTACAAAGTGGCACCTAAACATGGATCGCGTAACCCGATGATATATATATCTATCTGTTCCACCGTTGGTTCTGTTTCCGTCATGTCTATTAAAGCATTTGGCATAGCGCTCAAGCTGACTTTTGCGGGAAACAACCAGTTCACCCATGTGTCCACATACCTCTTTATCGTGGTTGTGGTGATTTGCATTATGACACAGATGAACTACTTCAACAAAGCGCTGGATCAGTTTGACACTTCTATAGTGAACCCACTATACTATGTGAGTTTCACCACCGCCACTCTGTGTGCATCTTTCATTCTGTTTCGTGGTTTCAACACTACATCTGCTGTTAACATCATATCGCTCATTTGCGGGTTCCTGATTATCTTTTCGGGTGTCTACTTGCTTAACATTGCAAGAAAGACTCCAGAGGACCACGACTCCTATTTCGGCCACGGCAAGGAACTTGACGTTCCAATAGACAACGGGGTGCAGGGGTACAGACAGATCAGAAGATCTATGCAGGTGAATAGAGATAGAGAGGATGAAGAAGCGGTGGCCCTTAGAAGATTTGACAGTTTTGAGTTGAGTGATGACGAGAGAAGGTAGGTGTGTAGCAAGTGATACATTTTGATTTTTATGGGAGCCGTCGTGGCTGATTACCTTTTTGTGAGGACCTAAAGTCATCGGATGACATTCTCTTAAGATATGACAGGAGTCGATATAACACTTCGCTTTATGACGGAAGGTCGAAGCAACTAGAGATGATCGATCCTTACAAATTATTTTCATTCAAAAGAGGTCTTTTGTTGGATTGCAATAGCTCTCTTGCGAGCTAAAAGAAGACAATCAACGTATTTGAGCAACACTGTTTGTTGTCTCTCGTGGGACTAGAGTATTTTTTAATATCAAAGTTGCTAATATCTTCTTTACACGTCTAGAGTAATTATATGAAAATCCATTTGCCATACAAAGTTACAAAACTAATAAAATCACAACTACACCATCTAAATCATTCACATTCATTAAACTGCACAACTACTCTTCCCCACCGATCTCGATCCTGCGCAAATCAGCCTTCTCCTTTGGTGTCACTTTTGGAATGGATACGTCAAGTACACCGTTTCTGTAGTTTGCCTTGATTGCTTCTCCGTCCACGTTGTCCGGCAAAGTGAACCTTCTTTGGAACGAGCCAGACACTCTTTCAGAGATAATTCTCTTTGGCTTGTCGTCACCAGCGTCCCCAGTATTGTCCAAATAAGATTCAGACATCATCTCACCCTTAATGGACAGCTCATGTCTTTCTGGGTCAAAGTCAACATGAATGTTGTCCTTTTCCGCACCAGGAACAGATAGATGGACTTTGAACGAGTCATTGGTTTCACTCACATCCATTGGCGGAGAGAGATCAAAGCTCTTGCCACCTTTCCATAGGGATTTACCTCTTGCCTTGTCTGCTTTCCCCGGGTGCCTTCCAGAATGGACCAATTGGCGTCTGCTGGGCTCAAAGTTGTCCCAGCCGAGCTCTTCGAGGTCATCGTCGTCAAAAAATGATGAAAAGGGATATCTCGATAAAAAAGACATTGTTACAGTTCCATAGGTGCGGTGACCCTTAAATATTCAAACTTATGCAAGAGCATGCACGTGTGTGCATATTCTCGAACACTCTATTGTCTTCTATGCGTCGCGGAGCAATATTGCTAGCGTGAGACGTGACGAGTCAGTAGGTCGGTGAATAACAATTAGGTTATGCTCCCCGCTCTCATGCATTGCTTTCGAGCAAATGCTTGGGAGGACCAGCTGTAGTGGGTCGCCGATAAGTAGGTGATTTAAATCCCTGGTCAGTCAATTGAGGTGAGCACTCTATGTGCCGAGAAGAGCATGGCTTTTACCTTACCGAAATCTGGTTTGTTGATTTATTAGGAATGTGCTGATTCCTACGACATTTCTCCCTTCAATGTACTTGTTCCTCAGCAGCTCCAATGGCGAAATGTGTCAAATGGACGTGACGGTACTTCAGATGATATTACCATGCGTTAATATATCAAAAAAATCAGTTTATGTATGAGGATGATTTGGTGACAGTGAAACAGTCATTTTATCTCATTGACCGAACGTTTTGATCGATATGTGAGTGTGAAGTACTGAATATCCATACTATATGTTTAAGGACTAGATAAGAGCGACTCAAGGTTTTGCTTGGGTTTATGATTTGGCCTGTTCCTTATGATAATGAAACTAGCGTTGATCGAACCACGGATCGCTATTTTCTGTGATCATTCTCTCATTTGTCCATTTTGTAGGCCATCTGCGTTGCTGTCAGCTCTCAGTGTCGTGCATGCATCTTTACCGATTAGCGTTCAAAGACGTCCGTATGTAAGGCAAATAAAACAAACAAACTAAAAGGATGACTGCTATCAAGCTGAATCATTAGACATGAGTCTCACCAGTGAAGTATCTGTGATGGAACACCAAGAATTCATAAAGCAATGTACGATTGGTTTCTTGTCTTGATCCTTACTTCCAGCAGGCGACATTTTGCATCGTCTATTTGGGCTTATGTTGCAATTACGACAATACGTCGATCTAAAAAACTCGTATGGCAAGAACTGACTGCGTCACCATATGCATCTTTCTCTATATTGAGCCAAACGGCTAGTTGCGCACCAATCAACAGAAAAGCAGCGTTCACATTTCATTGTGCTTTCTACCATGGTTCTCCTCTCGCATCAGCCAAGCAACCTGAGCCTATACAACTCTGAGTTGGAGTCACATTAAGTTGGTAAAGAGGTCCACGAGAAGGACCTTTGGTGGTCATTTCATACTACAACTACTCCTTATTCCAGCTCAGCTAATCATCCCTAACATATATTGTCTCTGCTTGATAAATTTTCGCTCGCACAAGGGTACTTTGTCACTTTGAGCTAGAGAGATCTTTTGTGGATTGTTAATCCCAGACTACAGCAAAAACAAGCATAAAATGTCACTACGAGGGAAACAGAATTAATCTCAGACCATCTCGTTCACTTCGCTTCAGAGATAATGAGTGTGATTGCACAGAGCACCATATTCCATCAAGGTATGTATAAAGATTAAATATCATCAATGTCGAGCTCCTCCTGCTCCTCTTCATCCGAATCATCCGCAGCACCAAACTCGAAGTTGACCTCATCCTCTTCATCTCCGTTGAAGTCGGTTTCATTGATTTTAGCGTTGTCTGGAAGCTCACCCATTTGCTTCAAAGATCTAGCCTCGTCAGCATTGTATTTGTGCACTATATCACACTGATCGTCCTGGAAATCTCTTAGACAAACAAGAATGATATCACCTTGGCCCATCCAGACTTTCTTACGTAGTTTACCTCTGATGTGGCCCATTCTCTTTTCACCATCGAAACAAGCAGCTTCTACTCTTCCGTTACCGAGCATTTTTTGAATCTGCGCATACTCTTGGCCTTCCTCTTTCACGATGAGTTCTCTTTTCTGACCAAAGTTGTCATTCTTTCCTCTTCTTCTATTTTTACCACCTTTTCCTTTACCAGTTTTTCCCATAGTGAAGGTTTACAAGTCGAAAAAAAAAAAAAAAAAAAAAAAAAACCAAAAAGGTCGTGCAAGCCTATTGACACGCGCTCTTCTGACAGCTCAATGGATCCATTCGAAGCCAGAATCCAGTTCGCCACAAGGCTGAAGAGGCTTAACGCTAGAGTAGAGGCGATCTCCCAGTGCTGCTCGTTCGCCTTGGCCAATAAGGAGCTTCAGGACGATTTTCACTCTGTGATTCTGGAGGTGCTTGATATGGTTGATCTTAACGTGAGACTCAACATCTTACAATTCATTCAAATCCTCATTGATAACTTGGCTTCCATCAATACCCCTACCCAGCTTCTAGAACGGCCATACGTTTCCAACCTGCAGGGAGATTTGCATATTGTCATCGACAAGGTTCTTCCGCAGGAGAATGAACTTGTCAATCTCCATGCTGTCTATGTGATCCTTTGCGATATCTCCGCTAGGTTCAACTTTGCGGACTTGCCTAAATTCAAAGAGATGTACAATAGTGAAATAGGCAGTGTCTCTCCAATCAAAGATGAGGATTCGGATTCTCCATTAACCAAGGCTTGGCACATGGTCATAGATAAAAAGCTAAAGAGCCAGGCTGGCAGGCTTAGTGGTCCAGACCAAGAGTCAGCCTCATCAAATCCACTCTTTTCTCTGCCCCACGAAAAGATACTCGAGAGAATGGAACACGACCGTGAACGGCACAAAAGACTCAAAGAAAGTCTTTGGGTGGTGGATAGAAAGGACCGTACCGAAAGAGACGAGTTTAATCAGGTTTTTTTGAAATTCTCTCCTCTAAATGACGAGGATACCACTTTGTTGGATGAACTCAATATTATGGCGAAGCAGTGTGATTTGCAAATAGCGTGATTGAGTGCGGGGGAGGGTGAGGTTGAGTAGCATTTTGTTGAAACGGATTTGCATTTTTATTGGAGATGAAGAGGCATGGTTTAATACTTTCGTTGATCCATGAAACCTGAAACTTTGAGAGAGCTGTTGTTAACATTGGAATAATATCCATACAACATTTCCAGTTGTAGGATAGTGCTATGGATGAGGATGTATCGATTAGGGTCTTTTTGAGCATCTACATTTATCAGAACAGAAATTGATCCATCTCATTTTTGTTGAATTAGGCCTCTCTCAACAGGCACTTATCTGTGTTTCCTGATGTTTGTTCTGTGCCCTTTGTGGCGTCTTGTGCCCCTGGCCAACTTATGCCCCATGAACAATGCTGAGTACAATTACTTCTACCGACCAGAAGGAAAAGTAGTGTCTTATATTGTAAATGCAATCAGTCAGTCCTGAAGGAGGGTTTTACATGGCTAACACATCAAGTTTATAGTATGTCACTTTCCAAATGGTATATCACGTACAACCCCCTTCATAAGAGGATTTGCGCACTGTCTATCATTATTACGGTCGCATTTTAAAACTTGACTTAGGTGTACTACTCAGCGATTACTCTGAGCCGATGCCGCTTGGTGTGGTAAATCAATTTGAACCCTTTGTGGGTGACTTTCATGTCCGCTTATTCAGCATCAGTCGTCGGTACTATTAAATATAGGACGTCTTTGGTGGCAGGATCTCCAGTCAAGATGACAATTGGCTATAACGACGACGCACACTATATGAAGATCTTATCTGGCCAGATAAAGACAACTATGGCTGTTCCCACCATTTCTTTGGTGGCAGGTGCGCAATGTGTGCATTTCTGAGCATCAAGTACTCAACACCCTTTTTCAATTCTTCAATATTAAAAAGACTTATCTACTGACATTTTCACGAAGTTACAAAGGAGTCGTCTTTACGGTGGACTTGGAGCGAACGAACATCAGCGATTTTTTGAGAATTGTAGAGAGTGATTTGGAGAGTACAGCAAAGTGACTAAAATGTGCGAGCGAAGAAATCTTATCTGCTAAACTTTGGTTTGAAGACAAAAATAGGAGGTGGTGTGCAGAAGAATGAACGATTTATGTCGTTAAGTAATCCAGACAATCGCGGGACTGAATTTTGGTTCTCAAATGGCGACACACAATTTTAACAACAGCAAATATGAAGGCGCTTATTCAGAGAAAGTCCAATTCATGCCCTAAAAGTCATCTCCTCGAATCGTCGTTTTAAGTAGCTTCAATATCAGCTTACACCAATTCCTTCATGATCAATTCGCCTTCCTTTGATTAGGCTTGTGCTATCAAAATCACTGTTCTTAGGAAAGTGATAATGAGAATTAAGCTAGACGTCGAGGTCAGGCCTTCGTTTCTTAGACGCAGTGGTTAGCCTAATAGTATGATCGGTAATATCAAGTCATTTGAAGCCGAACTGGGGACCATGCAATGTGACTTCTCATCATAAACTGCACCCACGGAGTCTACTGTGCCAATAACGCTTCTACAAGGTTTATGTCCTTAACCATCGAAATGGCAGCAAAGAATTCATCTAAAATAGTCGCCACTCCCCGGGAGAAAGCCTCGTTTCACTGCCATTTGTTTCGCTTTTGATTATGGCATTGTGCTATGAGACCAACGACTAAGGATACTTTCGTTTCTGGCATACTAAGCACGAATTCTCAAACCAATTTGAAATACCGTGTTCGCAAAGATATGACAGAAAAATTTGACGGTTCACAGTCTGTGTAGTTCAACAACCTTTTAGCTGACCCAGCGTTAGTACTTTGGCACTTACTTTCGAAACACCGAGCGCTTTGATTGGCTTAGGATACAACAGATTTGCAAAACACGTATATAAAAGACAGCTTAGCATTCAAGATAGCAGATAAAACTTTATATATTCACATAAAGTACTTTTAGATACCCAGTAACAAAATGAGACTCACAAGTCACAGATCACAACTCGCTTCGCTCGTTGTACTCGTTGTGCTCAAACTTTTGCCAACAACGAGAAAAACTCATTCACACCTTCGATACACTGCTGAGCTGGAGTATTCTTACCGCGTCCGATTTGAACAGTCACCAATTTACCCACTTTTTTCTCCTCGCTACATCTCTTGGCAAGATCGAACAAATGCTCGTCCAAGGGACCCCCACAAACCATCAATAGGTCTACACTGGGCACAGAGTGTAACACGTGATCCAATGCATTCATTGGGATTGTGGCCTGCTGAATCACAACCTTGTCATTAACCACAGTGGCGTGAATGTCATCTTTAGCAAACAGATCGTTCACGTGTGTCACACACTCTGCCATCAGGGCCACCTTGTGGTGTTCATCTTCAGGAGATGAATTTTCAGCGTTGAAGCGCACCAGCGAATCGGAAACCTCAACAGAGGAACCAGGAAGTCTCTCAACGAGATCTTTAACAAAGGGTACAAGAGCGTTAATCCACGTCATGGATGCAGCACCCAAGCGGGTGAAATCCTGTTCTCTGGGCATTTTCACAAATCCACCATTTTCTGCAATGAGCCCCAAGTTATCAATGTGACCATACTTCAAGTTAAGATCGGATTTAGAGTAAGAGGAAACAACGAAAACAGACATCTTTTCTTCAGCGCAGAATCTGGCCAAAATAGAGAGTACTGTGGCGATATCTGCGGTAGAGAATTTGGAAGATCCCAGAACCACAGGAGCTGTGATTTTTTCCAAACTCAACAAGAGAATTCGGTTTTCTTTGTACACAACACAGTCCGACAAAGTGGATAGAGTCAAGTATGGCTTGTCGGAGATTTCGCATGCTGGAGTAGTATGGGAAGCGTCGATGGCGTGCAGACACTCGTCAATCCATTTTTGCGAATTGTACTTACGAACTGAAGCATAGAGATGACTCCAGTTCTGATCCCTGGTGTTTTTCGGCATGGTTAAAGCGTATTCAAGCGCTTTTGCTTGCTGCAAAATGTCCCATGGGTTGATGAGGACCGCTCCTTTGGAGAAGATGGAGGCTGAGCCTGTAAATTCAGACAAAACCAGCGGAGCGTGTTTGTCTGATGTGGCCACTACAAATTCGTGACAGCTGAGGTTCATACCTTCGCGCATGGACCCCACGACAAAAGCGTCCGCCTCTTTCAAAAGAGCCAAATACTGCGAAAATTCAACCTCTTGGTTCAAATACACAACCAAAGGGTCTGCAGCAATATCTGCCAAACGACAGTTGATTCTCTCCATCAACGAGAGAATCTCCACTTCCAAAGCGCGATCGCCGCTGGCACTACGTGGACTCACCAAAATCAACCTGGCGGTTTGGGCAAGTTCTGGGCGACGATCAAGCAGTTTTTCAAAAGCTAACAGCTTCTGCTTAACTCCTCTCAAAGCATCAAGCTGGTCACGTGACACGATAAGACGTTTGTTACTCCATCTTTCGCGAATGCGGTCCTGCCAAGTTCTCACTTCGTGAACGCGACACTGGATGGCGAGGGAGTCTGCGTCAATTCCCACTGGGGAGTGAGTCACGTTGACTGTTCTGCCCTCGATATGGACTCCTTCCTGAGTGAAATCTGCCAAAAGGAGTCGATTGCAGGTTTGCACAAAATGGCGAACGTACTCTTCAGTTTGGAATCCGACTGAATTTGCTCCGAGCATTCCTCTCAGCAAGATGGATCTCTGAGCAAAACAGCGGAAAACTTCTGAGGAGGGGAATGAAACGTGGAGGAAAAAGCCAATCTCCGCGTTGGGGATCTTTTCTCTCACCATTTGCGGTACAAGCATCAAGTGGTAGTCATGCACCCATACAATGTCTCCCTCTTTGTACTGCTCCACCACTTTATCTGCGAAAATCTGGTTCAAACGCTGGTAATGGGTCCAAGAGTGATCTTCAAAAGCTTTTGATTTCGGATTATCTGGAACTTGGTAATGGAGGGTGGGCCACAAAATCTGCTTGCAAAAACTGCGGTAATGGCCTGCAAAAGTGGCATCGCTCACGAAAACAGGGAAACAGTCCTTTTGCATCGCCGCATTGGAAATCTTGCTGCGGACCCCTTCAGGAATGGCATCGCTCGGCAAGCCAAGTGTACCGACCCATGAGTACTGAAGAGAGGATCTGGATCCAGCCAGTTGAATAGCGTTGCTTAAAGAAGCGTTTCCTCTGGGTTCCTTGGTCAATTTCCAAGGCGCAGAAGCAAAAACATTAGAGGGGTTGATCCGGTGGCTACGCTTTTCCGATGAACGTTCCGGAGAGAACTCCGGAGAGTGTTTCACGGTGCCATCCAAATCGAGCAAACCGGAAACTCTAACCGAGGGAGAAGGAGAGGGCTGGATAGAGCGTGGTTGGATAAAAGTGGGACCGCCTGATGGAGACCCACGTTGCGAGGGAGAGAAAAAATCCTCCACAGACTGATTCAACGACTTGTAAGTATCGAGAGAAGCCTCAGACTGAAGAAACGGGCGTGCCAATTTTGGGCGTGGAGCAACAGGGGCTTCCTGGCGCACAATATGGAGATCGTGTCTTTCCGCCAGCGAGGGCTCATTTTGAACTTGGAATTCGACTGTATAAGGCAGGAATCTTTTGTTAGCGGGATAATGAGGTGAGTTGGGCCAACTTACAAAGACACTACGATTAATGTCATTGTGGTGGTTAGAGTTGCTTATGCATTAGATCATGGTGTGATAGATTGGTGTGCGGATGGCTCGGAGACAGATGGAGGTGTAGGGATGGCCATCGAACAGCAGCGAGCAGCGAGCGAAGAGAGCTGTGAGTTGTGAGTTGTGAGCTGACGTGGAAAGGTGGTGCTCAGAGAATCCAGCAGTATCATTCTGGTGCTTTAAGGATGCTCTTGTTTCGAATCAAGGAGGAATTGGTTCTCCAAGGAATTGAGGGCATACATAGAGATCACGTGACAGCGTGCATGACGGTCCTGCATGACCGTACGTAGTGCATAACCGTAAAGACATTAGATCAATAACTACTGTACGATAGGCTTTCTAGAGTCCTTTCTACTTTACTGTTCGATTTGAATGGTGATGTACTGGCTCAATATCGGAATTCAATTCGCCAAATCACCACACTATAACGTTTGGTCTTATTTTTGAAGCAAAGTCTTCGTCATACTTTCAAGTAGGCAATCTCTTTAGTGGAGCTTACTCACTATCATTACTTCACACCATTAGCTGCTGTAGGGGCTCTTTATGAGTCGTTGTTTGATCACTGAACTCTCCTCGCATTTAGCTCAGAATTCTGCAGTCTAGATATACCTTGCGTGGTGGATTGCCAGCTGTAGTGCTCTCATGACATGGAGGGCTCCTATATATCTCAAGGTCGGGCTCAATAAACTCGAAGATCTTGGTGATACACAGCAATACTAGGGCACAATCTATCTTTACAATATATGTGTTATTAGAAATTCGATATACTACACCCTCCCCATTTTTTTGAGGTTATAATCTAGATAATTAGTAACTCTCAAAAAGGGCGTCATGTATTGTTACCCGATTACAAAGTTTCCTTTGATAGTGTCAATGTATCCGCAGAAAAAATCAACGTGCGCTCAGCAAAGTGCTGTTCGTGGAGACGTTAAGCTAAGAGGCCCAGGAAATAAGTGACAGCAGCTCTAGGTGACATTATTTTAAAAGACAAAAGTACATTGATAGTGAGGAGCATGAGAGAGAGAAAATTGAAATCTTAGTACTGAGGAGATTCTGGAAGCCTCAAAATGGAATGCCAGAAGACCTGATATTGTCATGATGAAGCTGCCACTAGAGTATGTAAACTTTGTACATAAGCCACTCAACCATAGAGCCTGAAAGTTCTGTTTGCTGTCAGAAGAGCTGATAACAAGTGAGATCTGCTGCGCAAAGGAGGTGTATGGATGGACTTTCAAAGAATGACACTCTCCGATGCGCACTGTCACTTATCTGCCGATTATAGAGGAGACCTCAACCCGCTCTCTCAATCTATAAACAGCTCAGAGTTTAAAGAGAAGAGTCTTCTTTGCATGTCCACCAATCAGTGGGATTATCTCAAGATTGACCAGCTCAGTAATGATTGTCCTTCCGTGGTGCCGTGCTTTGGGATCCACCCTTGGTACACTCACCTTTTCACTCTGGATGATATCTCCGGCGTCGATCTCGAAAAGGCCAAACGTGAGCACTACTCTAAAGTCCTCTCTGGGAAGGGAAATATACACCCAGATCTATACAGGAACTTGCCTACGCCCATCTCTTTAGATGATCATTTGCATAAACTAGAAAAGTGCCTTGTAAATAAAGATTTCTCTATTGTGGGAGAGATTGGCCTTGATAAAGCATTTAGGGTTCCGTGGTCGGGCTATTTCGGGAAGTTTATACCTCCTGGTACCGAAACTCCAAATAAAAGCTCCCTGTCTACACATACGGTCCGGCTAGACCACCAGATGGAAATATTTAAACAGATGCTTCTGCTTGCACAAAAACACTGCCGGCCAATATCTCTGCATTGCGTAAAGGCTCAGGGCAATCTGTTTGATCTGACCATTCAAATCTTAGAGCACAGCAACGTGAATGTGTGTCTGCATTCCTACACCGGATCAGTGGATCAGGCTAAGGCTTGGCTTAAGAAGTACAAATCACGGGTGTTTTTCTCCTTCTCGAAAATAATCAATGTTCCAGATCAGCAGAAAAACCAGAGACTCGTTGACCAGTTCAATGCACTGCGGTCTCTGGTTCCCATGGAGAATGTGCTCGTGGAAACTGACCTCGGTCTTGATCGGTACTATGACAATGGGACTGATTCGGAGAAACTGAGTCATATAAAAGACTTGCACCAGGTATGTTTGTGGTTTTTCGAAGAAACCTTTCTGGATGAACCAAGTATTAAAGAGGTTGTACAAAAGAATTTCCTAAATTTTAAAAGATGCAATTGATTTTCTTTTCATACAAAATCAAAATCGAGATGTCACGCTTGGGTCATGAAATGCTTTCTCGCCCGCGTTTTCTATACGGTCTAGTGGTGTAACGGTTATCACGCATGAATCACACTCATGAGGCTCCGAGTTCGATTCTCGGCTGGATCATTTTTTTGTTTTGATTTATCAGCATGTCCAATCGACCACTCTCTTCCCTCGAGAGGTTCTACTACTTGAGAAACAAAAACCACTTTTATGCTAATGTGGCTGTTGCGGCAGACTATTCCGGAGCCCGTTCGCTCACACCCAATACAGTTTTCCGTGCTCTGGAACGGCTGATTGAAAAGTACCATGTGCTATCTTTGAACGTGTTTGAGGAAGGATCAGAGGTGACCTTGGGACCGGTGGAAAAGTTCTTATTTGCGAATACCGTAGACTTTATTGAGTCCGACAACTCTTTTCAGACACTTGGCGAGCTTTTCAAAGAGATCCACCAGTTCGAGTTTGACTTCTCCGATCACAGCTCAGTCTTGTGGAGAATCAAGGTTGTGAACCAGAAGACTTTGATTTTTTATGCCGATCATATTCTACTAGACGGCATGTCTATGGTGAACTTTCATAAAGAGTTTCTCAAGTGTCTGGACGTCGAAGAATCCGTAGGAGAGCAAGACGATCCTTTAAAGCATATTCTACAATGCGGTACAGTTTCCACTACAAATCTATCAGCCCAAGCACTCATCAAGCAGTATACTCCCAGTTGGGCTCAAATTGCGCGCCTGATTTTGGGTCATGTCAAACGCATCCTATCAGCCAAGATGTTTGGAGGAGCTTTTGTTGATCCAGAGAATCCTCCTATTCCTGGTGACTATGGGGGTGATTATGAACTAATCAGAATTGATCAAGCCCTTCTTTCGAAATGCTTGGAAAAGTTCCGGAAAGAAAATGTGAAGCTTACGTCTTTTCTGGTTTATAGCGGGCTGAAGGCAATGGCTGAAAGAATTGAAAGTTGTAAAACAAAAACCTCAGTGCCTATGAATACTCGAAACCTGATTCCGAAATCAGAACAACAGGACCCCACCTTTGGGCTATATGTTGCAGGCATGAATCTTGAGTTAAGCCAATCGATAAAAGACTCCGACAGTCTTGACTGGGATGCTGTTCGTCGCATCAATGATACGATAAAGCAACAAGTCAGCTCTGGTGATTGCCTTGCTGAAGTGGGGATGCTTGACTACATAAATATAGAGCAGTTTCTGAATGACAAAGTTTCTTCGGGTGGACGAGACACCTTGCAAGTTTCCAATCTGGGGAAAGTTATCGAGGAAGTGGGAGGTCCTTTTGAAATTTCGAACGTGTGGTTTTCCCAGTGCAGAGGCGTGATGGGAGCATATATGGATATCAATGCCGTCTCCAGTCGAGAGGGACTCAACTTGGTTGTTTCAGGAAGAGACATCGCCGTGCCTGCCAGAAGAATTCTCACAAGTTTCGAGACTTGTCTTGGCTGAATCGATACCGGATTCTCTAAGTAGCGAAAGGAGAATCGCACCATGGACTATGTGCATCCATTTTGAGCGGGGGTATCACAATATGGACTTTAGGAAAGATCGAGATGATTCACGCTTTATACTCAGAAGCGTACAATATACTCAGTAGCGTTACAATATACTTAGAACATTGAATTCATCTGATTGTGCTTCGAAAAGCACGTGACAAGCTCACTGCATGCGAAGGGCAGAACAGGAAAAAAGAAAAACACAAGGTCGTGCGCGCCACGGTCCTCACCTTATTATCTGCAATTCCGCGTTTTTTATACTGTAGGGTGAAAAATTCAAGCAAGGCCTTGATAAAAAATTGATAGCATAAAACCATAGCATACTCCATCATATCAGCATGTACTACGAGCCGACGCAACAAGAGCAGATGGTTAGCACCAAACCACAGGGAGTGTTCACTTTCAACCAGGAACGTCTTCAGAAAATGCAATCACCCCCAATAACAACAAGAGTCAAGAGGAGGATCTCCAATGGTGAGGAGGAGTTCAAAAAAGTGAAGCAGTCGAATGAGTGCAGTTTACCACAAACTCCAGAATATCCAGTTTTTCACCACCCTGAGGGTGGCCTGATAAGGTTCACGCCTGATGGGATCATAAGAACGATAATAGACGAAAACAACAGGGAAATTACCACGGTGGAAGATAAGAGCAAGTTTGATATATCAAACACGTCTCAGGGCATAGATGGCTATGCTTTGCATATTTCGGGGGCCAACCCGGGCAGTGATGCAGAAAGCTATATGGCAAAGGGGTACAACGGGCCTGGCTATAGTTACTACAGTTCCGAGGATAGCACCGCTAGTCGGCTGGATTTTTTCTTCAACGATGATGACGACGACTTTGAAAGCGACGAGGAAATGGATGGGTAGTGTAATTTTGTGTATGTTTAGGAATTTTGTATCTCTAAGGAGTGCTAGTAGGGGTTTTGTGAATTATGAAAATCGGACGGACAAAATTTCAGCAGGTATCGCTGACAGTTCTCAGCATTCCTAGGTTATCAAAACAGACACTAATCATGACTGGATCAACTACTTATTGGCCTCATAGACGGTAATGTGAATTAGTTGAAGGGATTCATGTCTGATTTTCTCCGGTGAGTCCTGTCAGTATAAACCAGATTTAGCACAAAACGGCAGCATATAAAAAGATGGAGGGATTAAAGTTGAAAGAATAAGTTTTAGGAAAAAAGAAAAGCGTGGTTTCCAGAACCAGCACTTTTCTCTCAAACAAAACTTTCATTAGACTGATTGATCATATATGCACTTGTTCTATAGTATAATCGAGTGAGCAAAAAGGCATGTGTTTCTAAAAGCTGGACGTGCACTTACCAAGTTTTTTTACTAGTTTTAAATCAAAATGGATTTGAGCAACTTGTCCAACAATCTGCCTACAGCGCATCCCATAACGGATGACACGATAAACAGCCTCAATAGACAACTCACGGATGAGTTCAAAAATGCTGCTAAAAGCGTAGCTGCGCTCTACCGATTGGCCAACACAAAGAACACGGTAGAAAGACGCAAAGGATACTTGGACTGCTTAAAGGACATCTGCGATGTTCTGCAAGATGGTGATGATTTGGAGAACTGGGTACTGACAAAAAGGCATGAGTTGGGAGATTTAAATAAGGAATCTACACATGAGGAATCTCAATCTCCACAAGAAGATCGGATCGATGAGGATAAAATCGATGACTACAAATTCACAATGTCCGCACCCTGTGCACATCATTTTAGACCCAGCATGCCTCCTCTAAGTGTCACACACTCTAAAGGAAGAAGAAAACCTCCAAGGATCAGTAGAAACAAAAGCTCTTCGGAAGAAGAAGATGAAGAGGATGCGGTCATAGAGCAAGTCCCACCTCCTGCCAAGAAAACAAAGTTTTAGCATATAGCATTCAATACAATCACATAAATCTGCAAACGTTGGTAGTGTGGAAACCAAAATGACCCGATTGGGACAATTATGCATTTATCCGTAAAGGGAAATGTAAACAGCCAAGCTGGGAGAGAAACAAACAGTAGTTCTAAGATGACGGCATAATTTCCAGCAAAGCTCAGAAGTTTTTTTTTCTACAATCAAATTAGGTTAATGGTGGGGCATTCGCGGGGCCTTCGTGGGCCACCCAAGGCGGGCATTTGTACCTGCAAAGTCAAACCCTAACTGGGTACCGTACATAAATATGCATGCATGCGGCGAGATGAAATTGGTAACACATTTTTAACCAATTTTTTCCCTTACAAGTTGACAGCCATATGTTGAAATTCGCATCCACAGCAGTCAATGCATTTTTGCTTGCCGGTACCACCTTGCTGCTCATTTTGGTGGTGATGTCAGGATCAAGTGACAGCTACCCCATCAACCGGTTCTACTGGATTCAGGCAGACACAAGCAACATTCCCAATGCTCCAAGCAGTTCCCGTTGGACCTTTTGGGGAGTGTGCCAAGCTGGGAAAAACGGTAACAATAATTGTTCAAGTCTGGGACCTGCTTATCCATTCTCTCCGATTGACAATTTCGGTACCAACGACAACGTGCCTTCTAGCTTTGTCGACTCTCGTGATACCTACTACTACTTGACGAGATTTGCCTTCCCTCTTATTCTCATCGCTTTGGTGTTCACAGGTGTATCTTTTATATGTTCTATTTTTGCCTACTGCTGGAAGTCAGCTCGTCATGTTATGGTGTTTTTCGTCACTTTGGCATTGTTGCTAGACGCTGCTGGTGTTTCCTGCCAAACGGCTGCTATTTCTCTAGGGAAAAATGCCTTTAACTCTGAAAATATCGAAAATAGCCTTGGTGCCGATATGCTTGGAATGGCATGGGCCTCAGTTGCGTGTTTGATACTGGTGTTTTTCATCTGCTGCTGCACAGGAATGCGTCGTGGGTTCCAGATGCACAAAGCTCGTATGCAAGAGCAGAGAGAAGAAGAGGCAGCCTTTGAACAAAAACAGTCCGTCTACCTCCCCCCGCCTGAGCCTCAGCCATTGGGACCACCAAGCGAAAGCGGTGGTATCAAGTTTTTCAAAATTAGAAGAAACAAGGCTGACTCAGACACTGAGTAATCTCTTATACCATTCTTCTCGATTAACTTTGTTTCAATATTAATAAACTTAGAGCTTTTTAATTCGAAAGTTGTAGTTGTCGTGGGTCGTGCGATCAATAGATTGGATGATACTTCTTTCATAGTTGGAACTTCATGAATCTGTGCCTTGGACAGCGCTTCAAAGAGACATCACAAATGATAAAGAAACAAGAGAGCTCGACTTGAGCATACAAACACAGTCTCGTTACCAGAATTCTCTACCGCTGATTATTCCAAGGCAACTGAAATTCAAATAACCTGAGGTATGCACTGCTGAGCATGATTTGTCATACATAATGGAGCCAAAAAAAAAGGCACAAGTGAGATACCTCCCCTCTTGCTTTCCTAAATATAATTCTTATCAACTAGACTATCAGCAGTCCGTCTTTTGATGCAGCAATAAAATCTCATCAAGTCCAAGGAACGTGCTCGGTTATCAATCTCCCCGGGCAGAAGAAAACCATCTAGTAGTCACCCCTTGTGGCCCACCTGACCCTGAGCAAAGTGAACCAAGAGAAAATCCTAGTGAAAAGAGACATAAACTTCAACAGAGCAACTGAAGAAAAGAGTATGTGCATCATTTTTGAACGTCAAGACCATTCGATTTTTTATACTCGGGCTGATAGATTTGAAAGGATTCTTAATGCATAACCTCTGCATCTTTCGCGTCAATTTCACAACTCCAGAACAGGTCACCTGCAGGTAAAATGATATTTGCATACTCCGTCTCGCCAGGATTTGAGTATCGGAGATGAAGAGGGATCTCAAAATCAGTCATATTGGTAGCATTAATCTGAAATATCGAGAATGACCCCCACTGATCTATTTTGTGAGTGGGTAATTCCAGATTAGTCTCACCATAAAGTTGCAAAATAGTCGCCCTCTGGGATCGAAACTGATATCTGTCGATGAAAAAATCTCTCGGGGTGCCACTAATATAGTATAGCTTGCACAGATAATTCTCCGTGCCACGTTCAATTGTCTTCAACGAAAATTTTCTAGAATAAGGAGTTATATTGGTCTCTCGGAATGAAATATGGAGAGTTGAACGGCCAGTGGAGCCAACTTGTGAGAATATCGCTCGGAGAGATATTTACAATGAAAAACAAAACGACATCATAAAAAAGTAATATGTAAGTGGAAACCCTTCGCAAATTAGTGATACTGATGGGAGGTATTTTTTTTGTCAAGCACCAAGTGCTTGCAGTAGGCTTTACGGGGTGAAGTTCGCCTACAAAATAGGTGCATCTAGGTTTGCCTCTTAGCGCATACTTGAAAGTACAGCTCATTCCGATGGCTTATAGAAAACTTTGACGAATTATGAAGGCTATCATTTGAAAGCATCAGGTTCAGCCCTAAATGAGTGAGTTCGATTTCTCTCAAAGTTTGCACACAATATCACCCTCCAGCGACTCGAACGGTAGAGTTGACTATGCTACGATTAGCTAGACGGTTTGCAACAGAGCGAAACCTCAAGGCTTACCCCATTGGAAAGGACATCAAGGGGTTCACCATACAGAAGGTACTGCCTGTTCCTGAGCTTGCTTTGACTGCCGTTTTACTGACCCACTCTGCAGGTGGTCAGCATTTGCACATTGACAGAAAGGACAAAAATAATGTATTTAGTGTCGCTTTCAAAACCAATCCTCCTGATAAGACCGGAGTTCCGCACATCCTGGAACATACCACTCTGTGCGGCTCTGAAAAATACCCTGTTCGGGACCCGTTTTTCAAGATGCTCAATCGCAGTCTGTCCAACTTTATGAATGCCATGACAGGGCACGATTATACATTTTATCCGTTTGCTACAACCAACTCTCGTGATTTTGAGAATCTGCAGGATGTTTATCTTGATGCGGTATTTCATCCATTGTTGAAAGAAACAGACTTCCATCAGGAAGGGTGGAGATTGGAGAATGCAGTCACAAACGACAAAGAATCTCCCTTGGAGTTTAAAGGGGTCGTTTACAATGAAATGAAGGGCCAAATCTCAAATTCTCAGTACCTTTTCTGGATAAACTTCCAGCAGAGTTTGTATCCTTCGCTCGAGAACTCTGGTGGTGATCCTAAGCACATGACAAAGCTTTGTTATGATGATCTTTTGGAGTTTCACAGTAAAAACTACCATCCTTCAAACGCATTCACTTTTTCCTATGGCGACCTGCCATTGCAACGCAGTTTGGCAAAATTAGCAGAAGTGTACAAGATTTTCGGAAAGAGAGGAGGCCAATCGCTAACGAAGACACCTCCTCAACTGTCTGGTCAAAGTATTGAAACCTTAGGCCCTGTAGATCCTACACTGAGTCCAGACGCGCAGATTAAAAAATCAGTCACATGGCAGTGCGGTGACCCGAAAGATACTTACCTCACTTTCAAGCTTAAATTTCTCTCCTCTCTACTCATAGACGGCCACTCTGCTCCTCTTTATACTGCACTGATCGACTCAGGGCTGGGTTCAGATTACTCTGTTAACTCCGGGCTGGAGCCAATCAGTGCGTGCAACTTTTTCACCATCGGACTGCAAGGTCTCAAGGAAAAAGACGCAAACCGGTTGCTAGATATAGTGGCTAACGTCCTGCGTGAAGTTGCTGAGAAGGGGATTCCAGAGTCCAGGATCGATGCTATGGTTCACCAGCTTGAGATTTCTCGTAAAACAGAATCTGCAGAGTTCGGAATAAGCATCTTGTCGTCTGTTGTGCCGGGATGGGTCAACGGCGTAGATCCACTCAACTACTTGGCGTGGAACGATACCATGGATAGATTCCATCAGGAGTACTCAGAGAAGAAGTCTCTGGTTTTCAGTGATCTCATCAAAGAGTACTTTTACACAAAACCATTTGTGTTCTCTATGAAACCCGACCCTCTCTTTGAAGAGTCTCTTGTTAAGGAGGAACAGGTAAGGCTAGAGAAAAAAGTGCAAGCGCTAGACGAGGAGGACCGTAAGATCATCTATGATCGCGGTCTGGTTTTGGAAGCTAAGCAAAATGAAAAAGAGGACCTGTCGTGCCTTCCTGCTTTGAGCGTATCTGATATCCCGCGAGACGAGCCTATCAAGAAAGTTGACGTGAAGCAAAACTTGTATACACGTCTGAGCTCGAAAACCAACGGACTCACTTTTTTCCGTGCGTTGAAGGAGATTGACGTTTCAGAGCACCTTTTGCCATTCCTGCCTTTGTTTTGTGAGTGTCTGACAAATCTAGGTACAAGCTCCAAAACCATGGCTGATCTAGAGGACGAAATCAAGCTTTACACCGGTGGATTATCTTCTTCTGTGAGTGTTTCTGCCACGCCGTACAACATTAACGAACCTCGCTTGAAATGGTCTATTAGTGGATCGTGTCTAGATAAAAATTTCGAAAAGCTTGTCTCCATATGGGAGGAGCTCCTTCTGGGGACGAACTTCAGAAACTTGGAAAAACTGTCTGTTCTCATCAATGGTATTTGCTCGGATAATATCAACTCGGTCGTTGAGTCAGGCCACTCCTATGCGCGTCTTTATAGTGCATCCAAGATATCGCCGGTCAAGTTGTTGGACGACAAGCTGAACGGTGTGGAGCAGGTTCTTTTCCTCTCCCAATTGAACAAATGGAACGAATCCAACCAACTGGAAACGATGGTTATTCCACAACTTGAGCAACTAAGTCGCATTCTTGTCTCCCAGTCAGGGTGGCGCACAATGCTCACATGCGATAGAAAGGTTGTCAACGACAATGAGAAATTTGTCACTTCCTTCATAAATCGTCTTCCGCAAGGAGAGTCTTCGGCGGGCTTGATTTCGGGCAATCTTTCATCTTCGCTGAACACTTTAGTCCAGACCCCGGCTCAAGTGAGCTTTGCTTCTTTGACGAAACCGGGTGTCTCGTATGTGGAACCTGAAGGAGCCTCCCTGCAGGTTCTTTCTCAACTGTTGACTTTCAAAAGGCTTCACCAAGAGGTTCGCGAAAAAGGCGGAGCTTACGGTGGAGGCGCTAGCTATGACGGGCTGAGTGGTGTATTTGGATTCTACTCCTACAGGGACCCCAACGCCCTTCGCAGTGTCGATACCTTCAAAAGCAGTGGTGCGTGGATCGTGGAAGCTTTGAAGAATGGAAGTTTAACCGAGGAGGATCTAGATCAGGCCAAGCTCACCATTTTCCAAAGAGTGGATGCTCCTATGAGCGTCCAGTCGGAGGGAGTGAACTATTTTGTAAACGGCGTGGACGACGAGATGAAGCAAGTCAGAAGAGAGCAGCTTTTGGATGTAGAGCTCGAAGACGTTGAGCGTGCTGCTGAAACGTTTTTGATGCAGGGGAAGGAGAGCAACGTTATAATAGGGAATCGGTCCCCCAGTGAGTGGGATGTGATTAAATTGGAGTAGCCTGTGAAGATGGTATAAAATGTGTATATAATGCTACCAATCGAATTTCACCCAGCAGAGCTGATATTTTCAATTTTGTCAGCGCAAAACTCAATCCGGGAAAACGAATGACGGCTTTTTTATGAAGTCTGCTTATGGCATATAATAACACCGAGCGAAGTGAGTTGTGCTTGGTTCGAGTCGTTGGATATTACGAGAACTCGAAACACGAGAGAAAAAATGGTCCCTTCGAGTGCACGTGGACTTATGGACCTGAGTAATTGCCAATTTTGATTGTTTCCATGATCTTTGTGATTGATTTCGCTTCAGAGGTTTCCTTATGGTTAATTCGCGGTCATATCATCGGGAGTCGTTGCAGGAGTTCGATCTGAGGATTTTTAGTTCTTTAAAATGTAAGAAATATTCAAACCATTCCGTAATGAAGGTTCTATCTATATCAATCAGTTTTAGGCTTAGACTTTTTTGAGACTCCATTAGTGGTTTTTCGAAGGTTTGTTTTGAGATTGTAAGATCGTTTCAGTGGTCTTGCTTTGGGGTCGGCACCATCGGCACCAATTCTAATGATAATCTGCCCTTTTCAGAGGCTTTCGGTTGCGGCCATATCTAGCAGAAAGCACCGTTTCCCGTCCGATCAACTGTAGTTAAGCTGCTAAGAGCCTGACCGAGTAGTGTAGTGGGAGACCATACGCGAAACTCAGGTGCTGCAATCTTTTTGCAAATGTGAACACTTTTTCACCTTTTCTACTGAACAAGGCTAGACGAATCGATCTATCTACTTGCTTGCCCGAGTTGATACTCCTTGAATTATCAAGAATTTATCAAATTCTTGATAAATTCTCTTCCTTGATTGATTGATTATTCCTTCCATTAGACTGAAAACCTTTTATTGGCATCTTCGATCGCTTAAAGAACATCCAACACGCTACAGCTATATTTGCATGATTAAGGTGGTGAGTTCGCTGTCTTGCTATGGCTCATACTGAACATCAAAATTGATGCTCTTTTACTCTTTTTTAGACATAGATGGGGTTTTAAATCGCGATCCACCAAAATGGGAAATTCCGGGAATCGAACCTGTGAACATGATCAATTGGAGGAGGGGTCGAACACCACAGATGACGTTGGGCTAATTTTGAGTAGTCCCCCGCTCGAAAATGTGTGGAGGTTCTTTGACTTAAGAATTACGTCATTGGCTGATTCTGGTGAAAACAAAGGCATTTCTTGACTTTGAAGGGTCAATAGATGAAGCCGTGTATTTCTTGTTATTCCACTAAAATAAAATGCGAAAAAGGTAGAAAAGGTAGAGATTCCTTATAGTGCTCTTAAAGCGGCCGTTAACCCTTCAAGCGACCCTGAACACTCAAAATCCCACAAGCAAACGTACATTATCAAAGCTTCACCAAATTCTCCTCGGTAAGAATGCTTTAAATCACTAGGCAAAAGGGAGAATGCTGGTGTAGATTCTAAGATGTTGGCCTAGATGTTGGGACCTCCACACACCAAGGCAACCAAGGAAAAATTTTCAGACTCTCTAGCCCAGCACACTCAACTCGTTGAGAAAATCTCGAATCAAGCAAGAAGATTGAGCTCTTCAAGTTCACTATAATGGGAGGAGACAAAAAATCCGAGGAGATTCCTCGGCCGATCTTAAACAAGGCCGAATCGGTTCAAAATCCGCAGGCGATCAAACATCCACGGCCAACCAACGCAGATTCGCTTTATATGAAGGGAATGGACGCGTTTCCGTTTCCGGTAGATCTATCCGACTACAGAGTCAAGTCGTCCAACAGTATTTCGTTTCAAGTGCCCAGTCACGCGGTGAAGCATCGTGGAAGTATAAGTACCAGGCCT
>JAJLWQ010000376.1:0-52218 GCA_030570875.1 Citeromyces matritensis
AAAGTCCTTGACATCATCACGCTCACTGCCATACAAAAATGCATCTGTTTTGCTTACAGCAGCCCTTAGAGTTAATTCACCATATTCCTTTTGCAGGAATAACCATAGGTCCCGTCCAATCAAACCAAAATTCATAATTTGTCGAGTTACACCACTCGACACCGAATTCATAACCGCGGTTGTCACAATTGAATTAAGCATCGATTCAATTTGCTGAGCTTCCTCTGAGCTCAAACCGTCTCCATCGAAACCATTTTCGACATAAAATCTCAGGCCACAGCCACACAATTCAAACTTCAAGTTCATTGTCTGTAACCAAACGCGGTAGTTCACCGCCGACTTCAACTTCTCATTCTCTGAAAATCTGAACACGCTCCCAGTTGTGCTCATTACCTGTTAGAGGCTAACTTTATAACTGTTGAAATCCATGATTCTTTTTAATTGAATACTCAAACCTATATACTTAGCGTTCTTATATAGTTTTCTTATCATTCCTTCTAGAATATTCCAGTATCCTCCATCCGGACTCTTCTAGAATATTCTAGCATGTATATGCATATCCATGCATATCCATGCATACTCGTGCATATCAATACCAAATCCCAACAGCTCTCCCTTCATAACAGTTTGGATAATAAGAAGGCACGGCAAACAACTGAAGTAGGCCGGCAATGTCATTAATTTTTCCCAACAAATATCATCTTTAGCTGTTCAGCTTTTAAATGTTCCAGGAGCAGTGGACGTTTTACTTTTCAGAAAACCCGATTTTCGATCTCCTGAAACCTTTAAAGATTTTAAAGTCTGTGATTCAGAGGAGTGAGATCATTGAAGTATAGCGGAAATGATCGTTCGAGGAGATGGATTCTCTTCTTCACAGTTGACATTAGTCTGTGGATTGTCGGGGAGTGGGATCATTGAAGCGTAGCGGAAATGATCGCACGACCCGACGAATTCCTTTTTGTACAGATGACATTAGTCTGGGGATTGTCGAGTGAGATCATTGAAGCGTAAGAGGCTTTCTTCGCGCTATTTTGAAATAGAACTTGGAAGTTGAATGGGACGCTTTAGTGTTGAGTGAGTCTCCTGATTACGGGCTCCTGGACGGCTTCAGCCAAACTCGGGAGAGAAATATTATTGGTTGATGTTATTTCCATACCCTTCGTCGCAACCGGACATCACCGTGTCAGCCATATTTTAATATATATGCTAGCGATCTGCTGTAATGTTTGTTGTCAACACATCTCGCTTACAGCAGCACAACCTCATACCAAAAAAATCGAGGGTTGGGTGTAATCAGAGATCATAAAAACTGCAAATGGGCAAACTCAAGTTCTATATTCAAAGTCAACTGTGCGCGCTAGGAAAAACCACACCAACATCACCAGTACACAGTTGTAGCCCTAAACTAGTTTAACTTTCGCAACTTCTGATTCAAGTCCAATAATGCCAACATTTTATAAAAACCAACTTTTTATATATCTGACGCGTCAATGCAGCCCGATGCAATTCACTCCTTCCATTTTTTTTTTTTATTCTCGTGCTTTACAACGACTCGCTGCAAATTCAAATTAAACCAACAATGATTTTCGAGACAACACCGGTTGATGATATGACCAATTCTTTATTCACGAAAAATTTGAGACGTCTAGCAATTCCCTGGGTAAAAACGTCGCGTTAGGATATGTTATTCCTGTGTCGCCTACAAAGATTAGTTTTCCCCAAAAAGGAATTGAGGGACAATGGGTTCTTGAGAAACACTGTGCTTGAAAGCTTTTCGCTTGCATTTCAATAGTAAATATAAGTTTTCACCCCACGCAACTTCACTCCCCAAGTTCAAAGAGTTGGTCGCTGTGTACTGCGCTGACGAAATACGACTCGTTTCAGAATATGCAGGGGAACACCAGTATTTGGTATCGCATTCTAGCGGGCGTTGAAAACTCCGGAGACCCTAAAAACGGCTCAGCTAAGAATTGAACCTAGGTAACCCTAATTGGCCTTGGGCGTATTACCACTACAGTACCAAGCCTTATATAGCTCGGATTGGAGCGCTACCATTCTAGTTCCCACTTGTAAGAGCATATCTTAGCATCAAATTTTTAGTCGCTCATGTGATCTTCTGAAGTACATTGTATATGTGTTTATATAATGGAACTTGTATGTGAAAAAAAAAAAAAAAAAAAAAAAAAAAAAAAAAAAAAAGCAGCGCAATGGTCAATGTGGATTTCCCATAGAGAGCATTACGTCAATCAGCGGTTGGAAAGGTTTTTGAGGGAAGAATGAAACAGAAAAAGAAAAAAAAAATTCGGGAACTGATGCAAGGATGGCAAACTCTATGAAATAGAACAAACCTATGCGCAAAATAGCGCTTTCATTTCGGGCGATATTTTTAAAGATGTGTTAGCATCAAATTTTCAGTCGCTCATGTGATCTTCTGAAGTACATTGTATATGTGTTTCTATAATGGAACTTGTATGTGAAAAAAAAAAAGCTGGGAGCTTCCTTGAAGCTGTTTGAGGAGACGTCATCATTTTTACGGGACCGATCAAGCAAGATTAACCACCTGGATCCTAGTCATGCTCGGCTCAAAAATCACCTCATTCACCAAGACTAATGAACTTCCAGACACCAAGTGTTCATCGGTAATCACATCAGATTCTGTAACTGTTAGAACTCATGTTTTATATAAAGCTCACGTGACATTAAGTGCATGAAGATGCATATCGTTCATGCACGCTAGACTATATAAATAGCTTTTATATCTCTCATTACTTCGAGTGAGTCCGAATATATCTTAGTGCCCATAGTACCCGTTTTATCAGTAACTACTGCAAGTCGACGACTCATGTCCGTAAAGAGTATGAGCACGCTCCAGCTTACAGGCATCATTGTAGCGAAGCGGAGATGATGAAGCTATATCTACACCTACGAAAAGCATTTAATCATCTGCAAGGACCTAGACAAATTGTGAACAAAAGGACAGGAAAGCCTCGAATATAATCCAATATATATATATGTATTGAGTGCAAATGATCTGTGATGACTGGTAAAAGCTTACTAAAAGTCTGGCTAAAAAGGCCGATTATAATATAATGTTAACTTTGATAAGTCAACGTAGTTCTAAAATGGTCATTTTTCACAATCTCATATATTTTTTATCCATATCCAAGAGCCTAAAAGAGTGTATTGAATTACATTCCTGGGTGCACCTGTAGAGATAAATCGCACGCCAGACCTCCAAAGCTTAACCCGGTTCGAACCGGCAAGGAATCGGCTCTGTTCGATTTTAGGCTCGACTCAAACACGTTCTAAATCCGGTACTCCGGTTCTCAGGAAGTTCTGGTGACCCTCGGTTTTAGGACTATCGACCAAACTGTACATCCCTTAGAAAGAGGTTACACATATCTTGGCTCATTACCCTCAAGGTAAAGTAATCTTCCCATTACATTGGAAACACTGCTGAAAACTGTATTTTCGATCCGATAATTCCTGATCTTGGACCAGAGATCCCCCGACAGTTTTCTTTGGGTTGCTATGAAAACCACGATCCTGGGGAGTATAATAGATACATGGTTCCTCTTTCTGGTATTCTGAGGGTGTAGAAGCTCATTACCAGGCAGGTTGTCTGGAAGACAAGGGTGATAAACCACAAATATCAACACATTATATGCTGTATTGAGTACCTGACTTTCCTCATCTCCGTCAGGCTGTCAAACTGAGAGGCAATTTGATCGAGAACCTAGCTATCGGATACTGGGATGAAAGCTTCATTTTTTGTGTCGTTTTGACCACTCGATCAAAGACTAATTATCTTGCTGGTGTATAAGCAAAGCACATTATTGGTTGTGACCCCGGGTGGGCACGTTCCCCTTACAGATTACATTGAAATGCCCCATTTATTAATCGTAATCTCGGTAAGCTTCGTCTCTTCAGTAAACTCCGATGATAGCGGCGACATCATCTCTTTCGCTTCTTTTCAGAGATAATTAACTACATGTCAACAGCCGAGTTAAAGTTCAATAGATCGTTCACCCTCCAACCATTAATGTTCGGTTCCCTCTCATTGGTCATTTTGACATCCTCCGAATCAGGAAGCAATCCCTCTTCTGAAGCAACCAAGATCAGACCCCTTGATTTGATGGCGGTAGAGAGCTCCGGCACAACATCAAGTAGCTTCTTGGGGACCATCATTCCCAATAGGTTATTTGAAATGGCAAAATGAATGGCAATCTTTATCGAGCGCGTGAGCCAGTCTTGGAACATCAACTCATTGGTGTAGATGTGTGCGTCCTTGTTTATCGAATCAACGTGATCCACATTCATCCGCCGGTTTTTAGTCGGGAAGGCCTCAGTATCAAAGTCCGTGCTCGATGTATAGACTTTTGATAAAATTGTAGCCTCGTGCTCATTGGTAATCCTAGAGACATCTGGATTCAGTTTTAGCCCATTGGCTGTAGTGGCAACAAACTCGTCTCCCTCATTGCGGACCCCGTTCAGACTGTAGAAAACAGGATAGTTGGGCTGTTTCCAATTAAGTGCTGTGCACACGGTGGAGTTTGTTGAAGAGAAAATAAGCGACCTTGTTGGCTGAACATCTCCATCTCCTTGTAGAGCCCTTGCGTCTCTGACATTCTCGAAAACGCATGTCAAAATTTCGTCGAGGAACTCGTTGAGGTATCCGTTTGTTTCGATGCCTTGGCATTTTTGAGCTAGACGAATATCGCAATACTTGACCTCGTAGGGCGTAGGGCAGAAAATCTCCAAGTCCAATGATAAATCAGGCGAAATAAGTGAAAGGAACTCTGAAAGTGGCATGTAGATGGTTTGCATGATTTTTGACAATTTGGAAGAATCCTTTCTCAAATCTTTGATCTCGCTCAACTCTGAAGCTCTCAAGTTGGTATCCTTGAGTAACTCATCGAGTTCATCTCGCGAGAAATTAGTGATTGGGAACTTTATCCGTTCTGAGATGTTCACTTGCCAGTTGGGACACACAAACGGTGTTCCGTCGTTCAACATGCACACCTTGACTTTAAAGTACTGGCCTGAAAGGGACGATGAGGTGACAAAGGAAAATGCCTTTGTGGTGAGCGCATTCGGCTGGAGATTGTTGTTTGTAGACTTCCAGTAGGTATCGTACATGGATATTTCCAAGGGCTTGCCCGAATAAGGATAAATCACCTGATAGTTGAAGCGCAGCTCGCCTATATTTCTTAGCCGTGCATCGTATAACGGCAAATTCAAATCACCCGTCAAGCGGTCGGTATTTAGGCAGTCCTGAAACTCGTTTTTGTGAGTAAAATCTGGGGGTAGAGTTGCTTTGGCAATAAGCCTAGTTCCAAAAGTGGGGAAAAGCTCAAAATCAATTGAGAAATCCTGAAGCGAGTCCACCTGGAAGGTGATTGTGTTGTCATCGTTAGCGATAGGCAGAATTAAGTTCCTTGGAATAATGTCGCTCTGATCGCAAGTGAGCGCTATTCTACCAGGAGCAGAGACAAGATTCTTCTCTCCAAACAACTTGATCGAGTCTCTGTTTGTGAAAAAACTGAGTTTCAGAAAAATCTTTTTTTCCAAAAAATTGTGTCCGTACTTGCGAAGTGGGATGATGGGTGGGGGTAATGACAGGTTGGGTATTATATCCAGAGATGAGGATTCTGGCATGAGGGAGACTCCAGTAGTAGCTGTGATAGGACTTAAAGGCTTACCTGCATCTCGCTTGGTGACTATCTTGGACAAAAGATTCAAAGAGCCCAAATTTCCGTACCAAGCAGCATAGTACAAGGGCGAGAAACCATCTTCGTCTTTGAGCTCAAAGTCTGCTCCCAGCTCAATTAGCCTGGATGTGGTCTTTGTGAATCCCTGTGATGCGCTGTAGAAGATCGGGGTCCACTTGTTGAGCTTGTCAAGAGAGTTGACATTGGAGCCGTACGAAACCAAAAGGTCCAACAGTTTGTAATGGCCGCAGCTTGATGCGATGTGGATTGGGGAGAGCCCCTCAGCTGTGAACTGGAATATTTCTCCTGCGGTCATGTTGTGTTGAGTGGAGTACTCCAAAAGAAGTTGCACGATTTTGATCTCACCAAGTTTGCAAGCAACGTTCAAAGGAAGATACTTGAGTGCTTGATCATCTTGTTGCGGAAGTGGATTCACACCTAAGTCGATTAAAGTGCGAACACAATCGACATTTTCCTGGATAATCGCCAACACTATTGGAGTCATGGAATCGTTATCTGCGAGGTCCAGAACACTGGAATCACAAGCCAGCCCAAGCGAGCGAACGATATCTGATCTTCCCATTTCCGCAGCATAATGCAGAGGAAGCCTGCCGGAAGCATCTCTGGTCATGGCATTTTCCTTAGACGCTAGCTGAACAATAAACTGCCGCCCGTTGGTGGATGCAGCAGCTTCGTGCAGACAGCTGTGGCCGGTCAAGTCGTCTACAAACGAGAGATCGATGTGATCTTTGAATTTGAGGTAAAATCGGTTCAAAAACTCGTCTGTGATGGTGTTATTTCGTATCAGCAGCAAGAACAGTTTGTCAACGTTAGACGCGCTTTCATCAAGACTCCAGTTGGAAAGTAGAGTTTGCCAATCAGCAGAGGCTGTCATGGAAACTAGCTCGGAATACAGCTGATCTGTATCCCTTGAAGTAGGTTTATTAGGCTCGAAAACATCGTTTGTCTTGAGCTTTTCGTATCTCACCACTAGATCACCATCCATATTGGCTTCCAAGTCGTACAGACAGCTCCCAACAAGATCGCGCAGCTCGACAATCTCATGTCTGTGGAAAACAGGCTGAACGCTGACCGCTGTGGTGAGGAAGACTTCTTTTGTTTCTGATTTGGATCTCTTGTCCCATTTCTTCAAAACCTTAGCAAACCCTACCTCGTTGAGTTCTACAAACTGTTCCAGTCTGTCGAGGTCTTTGGAGTATTTTTTGAACCCATCATAAAGAGAGCTAAACGCGATGGAATTTTTCCGCGCGCTAACGGCCTGACTCTTTTTCTCCCTCAAAATATCTAGCCTTATTCGCAGCTCAGACTCCTTTTCGATGTAAAAGTCATTCACCTTTTCCAATTCCCTTTCCAGCCGGAAAAAAAAGGACCCTTTCTTTTCTTGCAGGTTGACCTCGGTTGATCCAGGCGAGTCGGGACAAGCAAGCGTGTTGATCAGCTTCTTGAGCGCTTTGTAGTTGATAAAATGCGTCGAGTACTCGGGCAGCTCAAGCTGCCTCGTAGCAAGATACTTTCCAAACTTCATAAAGATGCAATTAGGTCAAAGTCCTGATCTAAATTACCACGTGCGGGTAGTGCGCGACCCAAAAACCATGAGAGTATCAATAAAAGGTTCAAACAAGAGATTAATTGAGTTTCGTGAGGTGTGACAAGTTTTTGAGATATTGTGTGTAGTTCGATGCAAGATTGTCTTACCGTGGATCGCGTAAGAGGATTGCGTAAGAGGAATGCGTAGGAGAATCACGTTACGAGGATCGCTCTTGCATGCGAACGCTATACGCACAGCCCGTCGCGGGAAAGGTATTCCTTTCTGACAGCAATCGAGATACCGTAGTAGTACTTCGGAACGACCATCTTGCGTCAAATCTCATTTTCTAAAGTAATATTTTTATCGCGCTATCGTTCCCCAGAATCCGCGTGCAGCCGAACCGCGATATTTTTGTTGGGAGATCTATGCGATCAGGTACCAGTAGGGACGGTCAATCTCCTGTTTGCGGTCACGCGCCACACAACCTACGCTTAGTTTCAGTATGCCCAATCTCACATTAATGACGTCTTTCCAGGCTTTGTGACTTCTGTTGGGAGTTTCTTTTTGAATACCCGGCGCATAATATGCAGAATCATGCACGGGCCTGCAGCAAGTTGCGGGTAGACGGACAAATTACCTGCCGGGTGTTAGGAAGTTCCAGTCTCTAGAAGATGGCATACTGCGTGTGGGGTGAGTTTCCGAGAGATTAAACCTGCTCTCCCCTACAGCACTATGAAAATGCATTCACCTTCCAAGAAAATCAACTTCCCGCGGGATGGGATTTGAAAAAGGGCGGGATACCTGCATGCATACACGGTGAAAAATTTCTGCATGTACAGCAGTTTCAGTTCCGTCTTTTCCCTATAAGCACGGAAGATTGCCCGGATTTCAATATTAATGGCTTGAGAGCCATCGGTGAATCATAATGTCGAATATATGTGACAGTAAGTGCATTTTACTCCATTCACTGACACCTAAAGAAAGCAGTGCTCAACCGGACCGAGGTGCTTATGATTTGGAACCACAGCACAACAAAATTAACGAGTCAATCACGATCAAAACGAGCAAGAAGTGGGTTCTTCCGCCCAGGCCCAGGCCAGGTCGCAAGTCCAATCACCGTCAAAAGGAGCCTGAGAGAAAGATTGATCCTACTCCGGCTCCGGGGCCGACGCGCTCTTTGAAGGATGAAGACGAATTTATTACAGAAATTAATAGACACCCACTCAAGCAGGCTATTGTTAAAATTAACGAAGAGAACTATTTCCTCAAACTGGAAGTTATCAAACTGGTATCCGACTTGAAATGCCTCAAGAACGAAGTTGCAGATATAAAAAAGGCCAAGCCAAGCAGGAAACCCATATTGACCCCGACTGAGATTTTGAAAAACACAAACAAGGTGCATGGAAGAAAAAGAGGTCACGATAATGAAGTTGACGACTTGGTTGCGTCACTGGTGGATTTGAGTCACGTCGAGAAATCCTCCGCCGGGTGCGGGTTTCAGCAAGTTATTGATATGCAAAGATCCGATACTGTTGAGACTCAGTTTGACGTGACAATGGATTACATCAACCTCGAGCCTAAACAGACAGTAATGACCAACTGTGACCACAGCGATCATCACAGTGAGGATGAAATGGAAAGCGGTTCTCTTACCCCACACTCGCTTGTGTCACTCACAAAGACAAACTCAACAATTGACGATTACGATATTAGCCATAGAAGCGAACTGATAACCGCTTCAAATTTGCCAACCTTACCCGAGGAAAAAAATGACCACATCCCGCTCATTGACATAGAGCCGTCCTCTGCCTTTTCAGAGTTTACATTCTGGAGCTCCTCAGGCAACTCTTCTATCGTTCGCCATACCGATGCATCGATAAAAGAGCTGACTGCCAAGAGAGAGCATGAAAGAGAGGCGGAGCTGAAAAAATATCACGCCATGAATGACTTGATGGAGTTTGAACACCACTACGACACGATAGACGATAATAATTGGGATTTTGATAGATTTGTTACAGGCACACAGAGAGATTGCGATTTCTGCTGAATGAAGTGATGCCATGATGATGTTCTTAGATGAAGGTTTATGATTGATGATACAGGCAGTTCATGATTACGGAAAAATGGATAGTACTTGTCAGTTATATATATGATATTTATTCTTTTACAGTGAGCCTAACGTGAGTGTCTTTTGGTATGATTCTAACTCATATCCTTATGAGGTCGTGTCCCTACCATACGCGTGTAATTTGTCGAAAAAGGACATTGCGAATTTGGTTACTGTATGCGGTAACTAGTAAATATATCCCTTCTAACTTTGCATTCACAACGAACCCATGCTCACACTCTCATTAGACTCCGCGGATAGAGAGTCCGATATATGCTTGAATGAACTGGCCAAATCGATACACAAGTCGAAAAAGATCATAACGCTTACCGGGGCCGGTATTTCTTGTAACGCGGGGATTCCAGATTTCAGGTCCGCTGATGGACTGTACAGTTTTGTTAAGGAAAAATATCCCAAGGCTGTTGTGAAGGGAAAGGATTTATTTGATGTCTCGTTGTTCCGAAGTCATGAGACTCTCAGTGTGTTTTGCACTTTTATGGAGTCTCTCTATGCGCAGACGTTGATGGCGCACCCGACTGAGACTCACAGGTTTTTGCAAATGCTAAACAGAAAGAAAAAATTGATAAAGTGCTATACGCAGAATATTGATGGGCTTGAAAGAAGGCTCAACATGACAACAGGCACCAACGGAAAGTGGAAAGATCTAGAAGTTGTTCAGCTGCATGGCGATATTCACAAGCTAAGTTGTACCAATTGTTTCACCGCTTTTGACTGGTCTCAGAAGTTTAGAGAACAAATGCAGGATGGTGCGGCTCCAGACTGTCCTCAGTGTGAGGACCACTTTTTCCTAAGAATGACGGCTGGAAAGCGAATGAGCAGTAGCACGGTGGGCATTCTAAGACCGAATATTGTCTTGTATGGAGAAAACCATCCGCAGAGCGAGGCCTTGGCAAAGGGCCTCAACCAAGACATACGAAGAAATCCCAACATTGTATTGATATTTGGCACCTCTTTGAAAGTGGACGGGGTCAAGCAATTGGTGAGAAGTCTGAGTAAGAGCGTACACGAAAAGCCTGGAGGGTTGGTGGTTTTAATAAATGCCACGCCTGTTTCTGCTGCGTGGGAGAAATTCATAGACATTCACATACAAGCTGACTGTGACTCGTGGGTTTGTCACCTGAGAAACCAGATGCCAAATCTGTTTGCAGAATCCACCATCATGACCCCGCCAGCCACGCCCAGAAAACGGAAACTTGAAAATAGAACTCCCTCCACAGAGAGACACGATAGGACCCTTCCGTCGCCTGAATACTCGCCCAGCCAGTCCTCTCCGAAAAAGAAGAGAGTTGTTCTGGAAGAGTTGCTGAACATAGCTGAGACGCTGGACATGAGAGTTCCAGGTGACGATTCCGTTACGGAACTTGCCTCCAAGACGCTAACGAGAAATTGAGTTACTTCCATACAAATTTGCTGTGACTGCAATATATTTAATGAACTCGGTTTCAAGACACTAACGAGAGATCAGTTTTACTTCCATACAAGTTTACTGTGAGAGTAGGACTGCAAAATATTCGATGAGCTTTCGGAACACCGATCACGCATAGTCTCATGCGCGATAACCGCCAACGCACGGGACGGCTTTCACACCTCGGTGGATGGTTCGATGATTATCATACAAATAGTTGAGTCTATCCAAGACACTTACGAGAATTGCGTTGTACCCGCATAGAAGTTTATGAGATTACAAGTAGAAGAAAAAACGTTTTTCTAGACGCATATGCATGGATCACATGCATGTGCTTCGGCCAAATGCGAAACGGGTTTTTGCGAGAACAGCAAACGATGTTGTAGTCCTTTGAGATGCGGTCAACAAACCACAACCTCGAAAGATTAAACGAGTCTCTTAAACTACTTCAAATCCTCACCGAACATTATGGCGTTGTTTTACCGTGGTGAGATATGCATGGCTGCATATTGTGTTTTTTTTTTCTCGCAGATAAAAATACCTTATATAAGGAAAGCGAACAGCCCCACCCAACACCAACATGTATCACTTCGAAGTGCCCAGGCTTAAGCGAGTTGCACAGGTTTGCTGTGCCATCTTCTGGTGTCTTCTTGCCGGAGGGCCCATCTTTGGGTTTGCTGCTTTGAAGCCTATCTTAATCTCCGAAGGAGTGTATGAAGACGTTTGTACCACCGAAGACGTTTCAAAATGGATGGACATGGTTTCTGTGTTTGCCAGCAAGACTGACGGGACTGCAGCTTTGTGCTCTGCTCAGGATTTAAAGCTAAATCTGATGTTTACCGTTGGTGCTGTTCTGACAAACGTATCGGCTTTGGTTATCGGCAGAACTCTGGATGCATATGGACCGAGAGCTTGCGGTCTTATCGGATCGTTCTTTCTGTTTGCTGCTTGTATCATTTTCATCAACGCCAAGGTCATCACCAAGTTCGACCCTTATATGGTGGGATACGGTGCTATGGCATTGGGAGGGCCCTTTACTTATATCTCGTCTTTCCAATTGTCAAATGCGTTTCCTAAAAAGTCGGGAACAGTTTTGGCCCTTTTAACAGGAGCGTTCGATGCTTCGTCTGCTGTTTTCTTGATGTACAAGATCGCCTACAACAAGTCTGATGGTGCGGTAAAAGTTGAGGACTTTTTCAGACTCTACCTATTGGTGCCGGGATTCATCCTCATTGTTCAGCTTTTCGTGATGCAAAAGGACTCATACATGACCCCTCCTCTCACTGAGGATAACGTTATCGAACCACCAATGCCTACTGAACAGTCTGCTCTCATCAACAATGCACCTCTTCATCAGCCCTCCACCAATCGCAGGTCTTCACTCGGCGATGCGGTTCTCACCGCTTACGAAGAGGATTTGCAAAAGGAGAAAAAGAGAGCAAATGGAATCTTTGGTATCCTCCATCCATACCCTGCTTCATACCAGTTCAGAACTTGGTGGTTTATTTTGATGTGTCTGTTCGCCACCATCCAGATGCTCAGACTCAACTATTTCGTAGCCACCATCCACTCCCAGTACACCTACTTGCTTGGATCTTCTTCCAAAGCCGAACACCTGAACAAGATCTTTGACATTGCACTTCCTCTTGGAGGACTAATCTCTGTGCCTTTTGTCGGAATCTTCTTGGACAACTGCTCTACCGTGACTGTACTCAGCGGTTTGCTAGGTGTATCTTTACTTTTGGGTGGACTCGGTGTGGTTCCCAAGTTTACTGCCGGTCTATTCAATGTGCTGTTCTTTGTCGCTTACAGACCATTTTTCTACACGTCCATCTCTGACTATTGTGCCAAGGTGTTTGGCTTCACGACTTTTGGAACCGTGTACGGATCCATCATGACTATCAGTGGTGTTGTCAACTACGGTCAAACCTTTTTAGACCACGCTACCCATGAAAAATTCAACATGAACCCTACCCCTCTGAATATGGTACTGCTGAGCATAACCGTAATTATCGGCTTTACTACGGTCATCTACGTCCAGATACAGGGAAAGAGGTTCCATTCAAGAAAAGTTGATGTAACCATAGATTAGATTTTTGGATGTACGGGTAACCCCCAAAATAATAAAAGCATTAATAATACTATTCACACAACAACAAACAATGGTTGCTCAATTCACCACCGTCATCTCCAGAATTGCCAGACGCGGCTACACTACGGTGGTGGCTCCCACTCCCAAAAAGAAGTCGAGTCTTAAGGGCGGGTTATTTGGGTTTCTTGCGGGTGTCACCATTACCGGATTTGGGTCTTACTACTATCTGCTGGACGAATACAAAAACTCAAACAATGCGGTAGTTGCCGACGTACTGTCTCTACAAAAATCCATTCGCAGTCTTGAGGCTCAGGTCAGAACTCTGGAAAGTAAAAAATAGATGTCAATTGATAGGCTGAAAATAAATAACAAAAGTGGTAGTGTCGTACACAATTCCCCGCAAATTTGAAAAAACAGTATCGAAAAATAATGCAAGAAAAGCTTAATCGGCTCCGGTGCGAGTATCTTTTGCCCAAGAAAAACAGGCAATGCGCCATGTCACGAGGAAAGGGATCCCTATACTGTGTGGCCCATACTGGCGATCTGGCCGAGAGAGTAGTTTGTCCTATGGATCCGTCCCATACCGTGTGGAAGTCCAAGCTCAAGAGTCACGTGCGAAAGTGTATTGTGAGAAATGACTCTGAATCATCTGATCCGTGGTTCAAACTTGATATAAATAGTGGACCAACAGCGCACACACACGTAGAATCTGTAGACTGGCAGATGCAATGTAGAACCTTCATTTCGAGCCTTGTTGAGAACTTTAACCAGCAATTTAGTGATGCTGTTCCTTTGCGGAAAGTTGAGTTCAAAAACGGACTAGAAGAGAGATTCAAAGAGGTTTCCAATCAAAAACACATCCTTCAGCAATCCTGTCTTATAGGCCAACTGGCTGAGAACTCGCTGCTATCTTCTGATGTGTGTTATGTTGAGTTTGGATGCGGCAGAGCTGAGTTTTCTCGCTATCTCTCAAGATGTCAGGAATCCTCGTCGTTTCTACTAATCGATCGATCGCTTCCGCGCATGAAGATGGATAAAAAAATCCTCGAGGATTACCGTTTCAGTGGAAATCCACCCAGGATAGAGCGCATAAAGATTGACATAAAAGATTTGGTTCTAGACTCGGCAATGGATGAATTGCAACTCAGCGGGAAGGTTGTAGCCATATCGAAGCATTTGTGTGGTGTGGCCACAGATCTCACTCTGAGGTGTATTTTGAATTCCCGACTTGATAATTTCGCTGGTTCCGTGATAGCTCTATGTTGCAGACACTGTTGCTCTTATAAAGACTTGCTACAAGGCTCTAAGGATTTCCTTTCTGACAAATTCGGCATTGGTGAAATGGAATTTGAACTGTTTCTCAAAAAGCTATGTTCATGGGCAACTTGCGGAAGACCAGCAGGCTTGCAAGGTGAAGATGGCTCGAACCACTTTAGTGGCATGTCAGTCGCGGAGAGAGAGAAAGTCGGTCTCATGGCAAGACGGGTTGTTGATGAGGCCAGGGCATTTGCGATGGAACAAAGTGGGTTCCAATGCAGTTTGTTCAACTATGTTGAGAGTGATGTCAGTTTAGAGAATTGTTGTCTTGTTGTGACGAGAAATCCAGAACCTGAAGCTTTGAATTAGTGTCTTTTGTATCGAGGAAGGAGCTTTTTCATGGTGTGTCAATGTGACAATGCAGAATGCATCGTGGATGGACTGCATCAATGAATAGGGTCTGGTCATGCATAAGCATGATTGTGATCCAGTCTTCTGTTGGCCGAAAGTGAAGCTCCGTCAATAGGAAGCTGACATACAGACTGCGATGGTTGAAGTTCCGGTGACTGCTTTTTCCCCTCTTCATGATGTACTCTCTTTGACAGCATTAATATAAACCGAGTTGTTCATCCCAAAGAAGTTCATTGTTGTTGTGCTGAGAGCCCTTCTGCGTCACTAGTTGCTAGACGTTTTATATGAAGGGGGCTTCTCTTTGATCGCAAGTAATCAAAGGAAATCAGCACCTAGATAATAGATCAACAACTCATTAGACTGCTATGTTGTTGAGTTCCGGAGAGTGTAAATAGCTTGAATGTAGGGTAAGTGAGAGTGTTGGGCTGGATGAACTTCATATATCGACTGTATCTCCGTTTGGATACTAGAGACCCATCCAGAGACCCAAAGTCAACCGTGGACAATATAGAGATCACGTTTAATGGGAAAAGGAAAGAACAATGAGTCAAATCCCATTTTGAAAACACAAAGAAAGAAGTGGGTAGTCCCATGCTTGATTGACACATCAGTAAATTGACCTCGAAGAAAAATTCCCGTGAGCGAATCGAGCTGTGAGTGATAGAAGATTCGAGTGAGGAATGTATGGTATTGTTAGCGACCAATACTAACGTTGATCCTTCGAGAATCCTCCAAAATAGGACCATGTCTAGTAAGGCTTCTTAATTTGACAAAACACTGATGAACTTTCGTCAACAACGGCATTATAAAACATTCAAATGAGAAGCTCATTGGTTCAAGATTGTGGTCGAAAAAGTCAAAGTACCATTCGGGAATTGTGAAGATGGTGAAAAGAGTGTGTCTTTCCTACGTGGAGAAAGACCGAGTCAAATATGTTTGTGCCCACTCAAACAACCTTTCCACAAGCTTTTGGCTAGCTGGACGAAAAGAATAGCATCAATGAAAACAGCGCCTCGGTGAGCCGTGGGTAATACGGACTCGGGGAAAAATAACAAAGTGAGGAGTAGCATGATGATTGGGGGTCTTTTTTCGCTTCTGGGTCATAAAACTTCAATGCACACACATTATATGCCTTACCATCTACATTGTACCTCAGGAATCCTCGTCATGCTGTCAGAACAGGAAAATGTTTCATCGTCACCAGAACCGGGGAAGTGCGGCGCATCGAGCTTTAAAGGTGCATCCGCGGATACGCCTTAGTGAATCCGGAGATCCCCGGAAATAGTAAGGTCTATAAAGATAGTTCAAAAACGGCAAGGCTAAACCGTTTGGACCGGGTCATTCCACATAATTAAGAATGTGCTTGAATGATGCATGCGTAAGCTTGGATGTACCCCTCTGAAGGCATTCTCTCAGTTTACATTCTTCATGCAAAACCATTATTTATGAAGATTAAATTTCAGTCTCGCATTGTTTAACTTTACACTCAGTTAATCCCAAACCGTTGAAATGCTCTTGTCATGAATATTGACAGAAAAAAGAGATTTCAATGATATATCTAGTGTCTGATAACGGTGGAGATTATCATCATTCGATGTCTCATTAAACGAGAAAGCTTTCAATGGCTTGACCTAGTGGGAGCAGACAAACAATCGTATTTCGACCTTTCATGGGCGTGAGACAACTGTCATGTGTTTCTGCTGAAAATATAACGCTGTCAGGGTGACCAACAAAAAGCTAAAACCAGGTGGCATGACATAGATATGGTAACTGATTTTTGTAGCAGAAAGAGAAGTGTTCCGTGTTAAAGTAAACTACTAAAACAACCAAATCAATGGCTTTCGTAATCTCTTCAAGGGGTAATCCTCGTTGATTGGTAGCGTCATTTGATTTTGTAATTACATTTCTGAGTACATTTTTTGTCACCTTCGCAGTATGTGCCTTTTGAAAGGGCACGTTAGGGCACAGCCCATGCCCTTTTGTGCTCCCGGTCAACTTTTGACACGAGCCATCTGTCAACCTTACAAACATGAAAAATCAAAACAAATCGTTAAAATGCTAATACACCTCATAAAACCCTATATAAAGTCACTCCCAGCCTCTTTTGTATAAACTCGCTCAAGCTCTTGCTTCGATGAAAAGAACTCAGACGATGAGTCGGTCTCTCTTTGCGCTATGAGTGGTTTCCTATTCATCACCTCGAACCCTCTTTGAGTTGGTTGTTTTTCCTTCTTCGTCCACCATCTTCTTTTCTCCAACGATTGATTTGGCACATTATTCATTTTCTCATTCCGAGCCTCCCACAACCGCTTAACCTCTGGGTCAGGCTCCAAAATGCGATGTGCATTGATAAATGCATCAGCTTCTCGAACAGCGTAATCAGTCTCCTCTTTCTGTGGCCACTCAGGAAGAGCCTCCAGGGCCGACTTTCGATGCGCTGCCTGTGGAGGCTGGTAGTGGGTTGTTTGTCGGAAGAAGGACTGCTGATAAGCGGGACTTTCAAAGAACTGTCTCATTTCTGGATCATGAGACGTTACATTATCGGACTTTGCAAACGGAAAGCTTGAAAGCTTTTCGTATCTTCCCTCATGGCTATTTAGTAATCCCTTTTTGTGCCAGCGAACGCTCTTGATGAGATTGAGTAGATTGAGTAAAGTTGGAATGAGAAACACAGCAACCAGAACAAAGAGATGCAGGATCAGCTGAGCGTAAACAACTCTGGAACGGGTCGAGTCGGAAATGTCGAGACAACCAAGAAAAGCAATGTTGAGAAACGCAACGAGCACTTTGACAAGAATCACTGTAAGTGTGGCATAATTGAACTTGGTCTCAACGTAGAAAGGTCTGCAAATGAGAAACATCACTAAATGCAAAGACTGTAGGATGATTAGTCCTATGATCTGTACTGAGCCCTGGTTGTTGAGCCCTCCCACAAATACAGCAAATATAACCTGTTCCAGAAACTCTATCATTGTAAAATAGAGCTTTTGCGGGTCTAGCTTGTGGTATAGAGCGCACCATATGCAAATGGATTCAAGAGAGGAGTACAATCTTGAACGAGCTGAAGAGAATACGTACTTCATCAGAAAAGTGCCCACTAACGCGGCCCAAAGGGCTAGAGTAAACGCACCAGCAATGATACTCCACTTTCCAGAAGGGCTAACAAAGCAAAGCGAAAAGGTGAGGATCAAAAACGGTCTTGCAAAGGTTACCAAAAACAGCTGAACAGCAAAACCGAGGCAAAACAAAGCGTTGTGGTAGATGGAGCTTCCTGAAGCTCTTTTCTTGGTGAAACGCAAGACAATGAACCAAGCCTGAACGAAAAGCGTTCTTCCCACAACCACGCAGCAAAAGAGTATGACCCAAGTGGGCCATTTCAAAGTGTTTGGACCCAAAATTTGGTTTCCCCCAATGTATACACCATCCTGAACCGAGGGAGATATTCGTATCGGCCCGTCTGATACATTGACTATAAGAGCGGTCCATTTGATAGAGCTTAGCAGCGGCTGCAAAAAACCTGGGTAGAACGCATCGAGCGATCCTAAGAAAAGAGCATACTGAGTATAGAGGAGAAAATCAGAAACTGTAGGAGTGATCTGGCGCAGCAGAGGAGCATTGCAAATAGAAGAGGCCAAATACAAAAACGGGGAATCAGCCTCTTGGTAAGGGGAAAAAGCCAAAGAGATATCGCTAACTAAAGCAATCACTCCGGCCATAACGGGGATCATTACATAAACCGCTCGAATCAAAGACGACGACTGCTGTGGAGTGACATAGGTTTTCGCACATCCTATTATGTCCTGTATTTCTGTATTTGAGATTATCGAGACGCTTGCGGTATACGATCCAAGACTGTCCTGAGCTGGTACGGAGAATGTGTAACTAATCTCCACTTTATCACGGGGATATAGAGGACAGCCCTGTAAGTCTCTTCCTACGATTATTGGTCCATTTGTGTTGATAGGCTGGAGCGATGATGAAGTGGGAGTAACAAAACTTCTCTCTTTGACCTCAAGATACTCACACAGCCGAAAGAAGTCTTCACGAATGAGAGTTCCTTTAAAAAAAAGCACAGCATGACCCGTTGTGTACCGGTTTGTCGTTTTGTTAACGTCCGATATATCAGCCAATATTCGAGTGGTCAATTGTAGGGTGAGAGTATTATTGGCGTCGTTGTAAAAGGCATCCACCTCGAATGGACTCATGAGATAATCTTCCGGGTCAGGGTCCATGCATTTCAAAGAGTCCACCTTTGCAGCTTCTACGCACAATCCCAGTAGGAAGAGAAGAAGGATATTTCTCAACAACATGGAGCGACGGACAAATTCTCACTATCACCTCAGCCTTGTAATCTATTGAGTGGTGCACGACCAGGCGAAGTTTGTGTTTCTTACAGTGATTTATATTGTAATTTTGAATGAATTATCTATGTATTCATCGATGGGATTGTACTGATGAAAAAGCTTTGAGAGTAGTCTCTTGATGCGGCGTTCATCCTCTTGACTTTGTTCAACTATAGTTCTAGCTCTTTAATGAACTCCTTCTGCAAAGTGTTTAACTCTTTTTTCCGTTTAACGATGCAATGACAAGCTTCTCCACACTGCTAAGCCCTCGCTTGAAGAACATGGGGAATGGTGAGTGGCTTTTTCTGATTCTTGAAGATTCAGAGCTGAGTCAATGTGCAGAATACAGCAGATCAACCGTTGACTAAGGCTGAAGTTTGAGATTTGCAGTCAAAGTTTTCCGTTCAAACTTCACTATCTTCAATGCGGCTGTATTTTCTACTTTTATAAGAGTCACATAAGAAGCTCCTATAGGTCATTTGATGACTGGAAAAAATCGAGGGCTCATGAAATTGAAATAATTGATGTTTGATGACATGGAATCGTGCAAGACCAAAGCAGCTAGCTATCTGGTAGACTTCTCAATCGACATACATGGTGTGCAATGTAAAACATTCAAGCATTGAATAAAGATAGCCAAGGGACATCGCCATGTTGCTCCTCTAGAAATCCTCAAAAAGAATACATTAAGAGTCTTGTCATTAATCATACTTGGAAGCCACCCCCTGTTTATCAAACCTTCTTTGTTGGGTCTCCACCTGAGAAACTAAACCGCTTTGGCTTTTCACTCGCCTTCTCGTCATCGTTCAAAGGTTTCTGAAAGCTTCTCACACAAGCTCTGATCCATCTTCTCCGCCTAAATTGGCCACGAACTCCATCTGCAACGTCATAGCACCATTTTTCGTCCTCGTCAACCTCCAATACTTCTCCCACATTATGCTGTAAAACCCACTCCTTCGGGTACAGATCCAGGGACCAGCCCAGCTTGGGACTATTCTTCGAAGTTAAACGCTCAGCCAAGTAGTCCAGACCGACAAACTCCCAATCTTTTGGTGGGAGAACGTTTTGTAAAGATGGCTTCCCGCCAGTTGGCCATCCTTGTTTTCTCTCCACGCTGTTCAGTGAAAACGGTTCACTACAATAACCGAGAGGAATCCAGTTTCTTGTTTCCGCATCCAGCTTGTGGAGCTCGAAAACTTCAACTTCTTTCAATGAATTTTCTTCCTTGTGAATGAGCTCCGCATGAACTTTGCTTTCCATGTAAGTCGTCCAGCTCAGAAGTTTGAGCCTTGTTTCTTCAGAGTACAGTCGATCAAGGAGTTTGTTTTTGTTCTTTGGGTGGAGACAAAAGAACAGCATCCACAGGCCTGCAAGAAGCAGAACTTTGATGATGATGAACAGAAAACGGTCGAAAGAGTGAAAAACTAAAAGCACCAGTAACCCTAAGCTTGCAAGCACTATGAATATTGCTCCGGAGACAGCTTCGTCTTTAAAGTAGCAGAACTCCACTAACCAAAAGTTGAGGAAATCATACACAACCACATAAAGCAGCATTCTGTTCTGCAAATCTGTCAAATTGAGGTAGAACTCTCGTGACAGTTCTGGAACAGGTTTTGGGTACGCAACTTTCTCAAGTGGTTCACCCTTGAAGGGTATTTGACTGTTGCTAAACTCAAACATGGATTCGTCCACTTTCTCAGGCGGGTGATGCTTCATGTACGCTGGCACCATAATCACAAAAGCTATATACAAGAAGGGAAGGGCCACAAGAGTGATGGGATTCAAAATCATGTGCGAAACGGTGATGAGAATCGACAATGAATAATAGGGGCAACTCCATGAGAAAATTTTAGCCACCTCATCAATGACTTGAAACGGCACGGAAAGTCTGGAGTTCATAGCAATGAAATTGCGGCTCATCACTTGAATGGAGAGTGATGGACGAGACTTTTGATTCTCAATGCGACCCTGGATATTCTCATAAACTTGATCTATCTCTGAAGAAGGAGGCAGCGCCATCGATATTATCCTCTCCACCAATTTATCCGTCAATTGCGTTCCAGCTTGCTTTTGGTCCACGGGATCCGTGGATTCTTCGGTTTTCAAAAAGTCGGTAAACATCGATGAGCTACTTTTCCTCTTTTGCTGCTTGTCGGTCTGAGGTTCCACGCCGGGCTCGTCCCAAGACGATAAAATGTTGTTTACTATGGAATCCATTTAACTGAGCAGGGTTATCTCATTGTACCACCTGGGACTGGATATATATAGATTTGGTATATATACGACAACTAGTGACCTGGGTTCGAATCACGGTGAAGGTGATTTCTTGCTGCCAACAAGACTGACAAGGCATCTCAAAGAGAGAATTTCATAGATAGTAGGGGGTTTCAGTGAGTAGGAGTCTCACACTGTTCACGCTGGTATTGGAGGGCGTCCATGAATTCTCAATGGATTCTGATCTTAGATCATCCATGCATCGATCACTGAACTTATCAGATGTTTCCATCCATCCGTCCTGAATCACATGCAGTTTGGAATTTTCCTTGAGTTCTAGGCTGATGATGAGTTTCAGGTCTGCAGATCCTTTGCACAACTTTTTGTGAGCAGTAGTTGCCCTCTGCGGTTTTTTCGAGAAAAGTATTTTTCTCCCGCCTTGTAGTGCTGGGTAGATCTACTGGACTCCAGGAGAAGAGAGCTACTTGTTTATGCTACTTTGTAAGCAGGGGAGGCATGTTGAGATGCATATGAGGAGTTGGGATCCAAGGACCGGAGGCCAGCTGCTCGTCCCCGTTATAAAGAGATGTTAGAGCAAGGCTAAGTGTGTATTTGACCGCCACATGCTTATATGTTTTGCATGATTATCCCCAACAGATACCTTTGACACATCGGAAACGTTAATCTTCATTTTTTGTAGCCGTCATGATTAGAGAGAAGATTGACAAGGTTTTGCGCTACAGGAACGCCTGATGATGTTCTTACTCACGAGCTTAGCCAAAAAGAATAGCCTAGAAAGCTCGACTCAAAGTTGAGTAAGCTCAATCCACATACACATATATCACGTACTCATTGATTAATCAAAACTTATCGTAAATAAAGGCCATCAGAGACAGTAGCTCTCTGTGATACTTTAGATCACGAAAACCTGCTCTCCTGGGTGTCTTCAAACAACTTTGTAGGTGGGTTTCTTACTGCTTGGATCATCTCGCCACTAGGACTCACCTCTCTATGCTTGATTGAGGAGCGACTTCCACTGTTTGAGATGATTCAGTGCGCTTATCTTTTTTGAAATTTTCCAATCCCCTTGATCAGAAAAAACTCTGAATTTCCTCACTGAGCATTTCCAGCAAAAGGTCAAATACACTGGATAGAATATCCACTGTTTACGTGATAAATGGAGTATACTTGGGACTGGAAAACCACTGCCGATAGATTAAGGAGTCGGTTCGAGTCACCCGAGTTTTACAAGCATATGAGAAGTACAGAGAAGACCAGATTCATGCAGAACCATACACCATCACCCCTTACTACGCGATGGCCCAAGCAGAGCTTCCTAATCCACCTAATGACGTCATCACAGCCATTAGCTTCTCCTCCGTAGAAAACGATCAACATCTCTTTGCAGCTTCCATTGGCGGTGAGGTCAGGCTCTATGACATTTCACGAGAAATTGACCAGAGTCTTCTGCTCAGCTCCAGTGTAGCAGGAGATGGTGTTCTTGATGCGTGCTGGGGATGGCGGGATACTGCATATATAGGCAATGTTGATGGTACAATACGTAGAATGGTTCTCGGACAAAATGACTATAGCATTATAGGTTCGCAGCATAGTAACGGCGTGTCGTGTATACGCTCTTCGGGAGATCGTATTTTGGCTGGTTCGTGGGATAAAACATTGCAGTGTATTGATTCAAGATCAAACCGATCCGAATCTGTTTCGGTGCCCGGAAAAGTATTTGCAATGGATGTCGCAGATAACTTTGTGGTTTTGGGTTTGTCTGGAAGAAAAACTCTGGTTTACGACGTGCGCAATCTATCTAGTCCGGTCGTGACAAAGGAGAGTGGTTTGAAGTATCAGTCAAAGGCTATAAAATGCATGCCGGATGGGAAGGGGTATGCGCACTCCGCACTGGAAGGAAGAGTAGCTGTTGAGTTTTTCGACCCCAGCCCAGAAGTGCAGGCACAGACGTATGCATTCAAATGTCATCGTGCTTCAACTCCATTACTAGACGTGGTTTATCCGGTGAACGCTCTATGCTTTCATCCGGTTCACGGATCTCTTTTCACTGGCGGGTCAGACTCGCACGTTTGCATATGGGATCCGTACTCGAAGAAGAGACTGAAACAGTACCCCAAGATTGATCAGTCTGAGTTGTTGGGGGTCATGGGGATTGATATTCAAGCATCTAGTAACACTCTTGCCATAGCTGCTAGCGATGACGGGTTCAGAAGTATGGCTTCGCCTAACGATGTTGAGCACAACAGGCCTGTGGTTCCTTCCAAGGTGATTGTTAAACGATTGGGCGAAAACGAAGGAGTTACAAAGAAGAGGTGATAGTGTTGTTTTGGTCTGAAGACGATTTGTACACGGAATTGAGTGAAACAATGGCCTTCACCAGAAGCTCACTGTCTCTGATTGGTGTTGATCATCACAGATTTCAGGTTAAAGAAGCACAAAGGGATTGGGGTATTCCGAAACAAATGCGACTCTGTACCTGCGATGATCGAAATGAGGCATTGGCGTCGGCTGACCAACCATGTTCTACAGAGAGTTCTCGTTTGGTACAATCGTTCAGTTTGATGACATCCTTGTCTACATGATTGTCTGGGATACTATATCCTTAGTAGGGATTTTAAGTCTCACGATTCCAAAGGATCACGAAAAAGGATTAAAAGGCAACTCTAATTGAAGATGACTGGATCACTGCTCATACTGAATCTAATGCACCACTCAAGCTCTATGACGTCCAGAACAGAAAAATGATGTGCACCAAGGAGATTTTTTGATCCATACTTCAACTCTAACGTCCATGACCTAAGAAATGTTCAGGCTCCACCAGCTTATCACTATGATATCATCCTACAGATAACCTTCAAATGCAAGCTAATCATTGATGTAACGAAAAAGTCATCATGGATCACTGCTCTATGCTGATAAGATGGCTGTAAAGCGCAGGCCGTCTTCAATGTAAAGATGAGGCTTTTAGAACCATAATAGAGTGAATTAGTAAGTCAAGAGCTTGAGTCCTACTAACCGCGGCACTAAAATTTTGTTGCATTGATTTATTAGCTCCTCGCTTACGCTTATCGCTGTTTGCATATGTACAGTCACCTCGAATAATAAACATCCTTCAAATCCAAAACCTTCTTTCCTCTTTGAACAGCAATCTCTCGTAAAGTCTTTTGCTTATGAAGCGCTTCAATCGTAGCCTTGACAACATTCATTGGGTTTCTGGACCGAAAAACTTTGCCTCCAAGATCCTTGATCCCCGCACATTCACAAATTTCAAAAATATTACGATTCACTCGAAGACCAAACCCGCTTGGTGCAGATCTTAAAGTGACCAATGTAGAACCGAATTTGTGAGTCAAATCACCATAGATGGTTCTCTCGTTCAGTCTTGGAATCTGCTGAAGATCTTTGACCGCATTCCAATGTCCCTTTCTGATAGCAGCTCCCATATCAACACCATCTTTGCCCTCGCCTACGCCAACCATACCATTCTTATCCCCAACTACAACAAGCGCATAGTGAGATTTTATCTTTCCCTTTCCGGTCTGGTTAGAAACTCTTTTCATAACAAGCGGCTTAACTGTGAGCTTCATAATGTACTGGGGATTCAATCCCGTCAGCTTGGCAAGCTCACTGGCCATAACCTGTCGTTGGTTGGTAAATCCTTCCGGCAAAGAGTGGCCCTGGGGAATCACTCTCTCTACAGGTTGGTGGGCTTTCTCGAAATCTGTTTGAGGTGTGGTGGGAAGATCCCAAAACTTGTCAAACTTTGAAAAATCGTCCAAATACTTGGGAGCAAACTCTGTTTGGGCATTTTTTCTATTTCCCCAGTGTTCAGGCTTGATAGCAGATTCTGCAGCTTCAATGGATTTCAAAATCCCCGGGGAGTAGTACTTTGAGAGAAACAGTTTATGAGAGTTATCATTCCGTGACACGCAGCCTGTGTGGAAAGCTCGTCTCCAGATGACTGGGTGACTTTTGATCAGACGAACTCCACTTTGTTGCATTGAAAAATTGAGTCGTCAAACTATATATATGCTGGAGGGTTATATTAGAGGTGTGAGGATGTTTTATGCCGCTGATTGTTTATAGATGCAGAGAATACCCGAAAAGAGCTTTTTTCTGCGATCCCCTCTTCCTGGTATTCTACTGATTGAAAGCTTAGCTATAGACAAAGGGTACTGGTCGCAACCATCTCCAATCTAGCAATAGAATGCCGTAGTGTCTTTGAAGCTTTGAAATGAGTACAGATCTTTTACATGACCGTTTGTAACGTACAACCGTGATGGAGTGTTACTGAACAAAGCTGACATTTACGTCAAGCTTTATGTATAAGGAAGCACACCACTACCTAATGATGACAGAGAAGGACGGAAGGCCTGAGCTTATCATTGATCACTAATAATTATTTAGAAATCAAAATCGGAGAACGATCTAGGTATTTAGATAATATACAATAGACTATGCTGCTGACCACCATATGTATATATTCATGATTCAGTCCAGTATCACAGTTATAGGTTCATGCAGACGTTTATGCAAAACGCATTCACGTGTTGCTCTTTTCGAAACCTCTTTGATATCATGCCAGAATTGAAATTGCCTATTCTTCTCAAAGTAAAGCTTCGATGTTCGAAACTGGAACCCTAAAAATGTAATTTCACACTCAATCTTGTATTCGGGCACTACTCGATAGATTCCACTTCCGATATAATCTGCTGGACTAGCATGAGAGGACTGCCGAAAGCTTTTCAGCGGAGACAGGCCATGAAGAGCTCCACTTGTAGCACAAATCAGTATATGCAACGTCAATGTTGAGTTCATCGCCTGAAAATTTTATAGCTTCAATGTGTGCTCAATGGTTTATAGAACACTCATCACTGAAACCCAGTTGGAACACAATATGGCAGCAGTCTAGTGGCAATGACTTCGATACGCAACACAGCATAATGATTCAGAACTGCATTCGCCATTCCACAATCACCTGTCAACGACACAAAACAACAAGACTACCCCTGCTTTGTCTCATCAACATCAACCGTTTCGTTCGCCTCATCACCGTCAACTGCTCCTTTCGCCTCATCGAGCGAAGGGTTGGAATTCTGCAATTCTTCAATCTCTTGCTGCAGTTTCAACACCTCCTTCTGGAACTTTTTGCCGAAAACCTCCAAGTAATATGTAGCTCCATTGTAGCTTGCCACGATGAATATAAAGCTCATAAAGGCTGAGGCGAGCCACTTATACTTGAAATACAAAGGACACAGCAGCATCGTGAAAAGCTGGTAAAGGTACTGAATGCAAGTAAACATAATCAATGGAAGAGGCCCAGGAAGTGAGTTTAAAAACTTGCCAATTGGTGTTTTGGCCCAAGACTTGCTGAGCCATTGGAAACTCGTAACTCTTCCCTGTTTGATCTTCTCGGCCCTTTTGATCGTTATAAAATAATGGTAAAGCGACTGCCAGATAAAGTAATAAAGCGAAGTGTATAGTATTCCCCTGGTAAAATTCCAGCTGTGGACACTGGCTGCTCCGGGGAAACGTGATTGTTGATATTCTTTGGATATCTGATGGGTTATCACGTACATGCACATAGGAGGAGCGATATGGATGAAGCTAGAAGTAGTCTTGTCGATAGAGTGAAGCACTAACGAATTGCGCCATGTGATCACTGCCGTTGCTAAAGTTCCAAATGAGAGAGCGAAACAGGTTACAAATAACATCTCCGAAGACGGGAATACCCATATGTACAAAATGCACAAGATATTAGCATAGTAGCACAGATCGGCTAGGAAATATTGGTACCCCATACTCCAAAAAGTGACAAACCTAATGGGCATCAACGCAAATAAACCAACAGAGTAGAACACATGAAACATTTCCGGATACTTTCCGATTATTATCCCACACATGAAGATGGTATAAAGTGCCAAAGCATAGTAGTATTTTTCCGTTGTGGAAGCACTTACCAGATCAATTAAGCGAGTATTGAAATTATCGAGCTTTACCGCAAAAGCCTGACGCAGTTTCAAGAGTTGCCTTTCATTATCACTTAGTTGATCCTTGAGCTGTTGTTTAGCAATGTTTTTGATCTTGCGTGTGTTGTCTTTTATCTTGTTGAATCGTCTTGCAACGCTTTGGGTCTTTTCATCCAAAGGGTCGAGCAGCTGGAAAAACGTTGACGATGAAGAGTCTTCATTGTTGTCCATTGCGGGTTGATAGGGAGGGTTTCGAAATGCACTCACTTCTTTGCCCTCGTTTTTTTGCTCAGCTCTCGCAATAGCCAACCGCACTGCAATGGGCTTTGCGATTCGATCGTAATCTAAAGGAGAGATGAAAAATAAAATCTTTTCTATTTTGGCTCAGTCTCTTTTTTCCGACTGTGACTACGGTTGATCTCAATTTTCGACTAGCTTGACGTGACCTCAATACCTATGTAGGCAGGAACTGCTCTCTTTCTGAGGCGTAGAAAAAAGATAGATGCTGAAACCAGGTAGAATTTTTCAAGGCACAAGGGACATAACTGCTGTTGTTGATCGTGGCTACTTGATTTTTATCTGCGCACGTCATACGTTTGATGATAGAGTAAACGTCCTTGGTGTATGGTGAGATATTTCGAGCCAAAGAGAAGCACTGAAAGCTCTAACCTAGTTTCAGTGCCTTTTCTGATATGATGTATAGTAGCAGGAGCATGATATATGCGCATCTTCATAAACTCTAGGTGCAATAGAAACGGTTTGGAACTTAAGAGGGTTCATAGTTAGCTATCTCTAGTCACTCGTAGCATAAAAAAAGAACACAGTTTTTGCAACGTTTCTTTATGAGATGACGTAAAACAGTTTTATAGTCTTTTATCAGTGAGTACAAAGAAACTTATTTCCTTTGTCTTATAGATTTTAAGTTTTTTTCGATTCCAACCAAAATGAAGAACAAAAAAAAGATAACAACGGTCTGTAAATAAGTTCAACAGGAGAAAAAAAAAATTCACATGGTCCTTTCAACAATGCATGGGTTTCACTTGGCATGATTTGTGAAAACCGGTGTCTAAAATAGTCATAAGAAAGATACCGTCCATAGAAAATACCAGTTTCTGTTATAGCTGTGCAAGATCTTTGCATTGCACAAAGTCTATGAACACCCGCTCTTTCTTAATTTACAAATTTCGTACTCATCTTCTCTATACTCAATCAGTTCCTTTAGATTGAAGGAGCAAAAAAGCGTGGACAGTATGTCGTCAAAATATGCGTGAACTGCACAGGTTACGCCAAGTGACACCTTGTTGGATGTGACATAACTTTTTTGATATGTCGCAAAGTCACTCACGCTATCACCAACATCCAAAATAGAACATTTTTTTTCCGATAAAATATTGGTTTCGAGTACTTTAGACGCTTCTCAAATTCTCTTACATCGCTTCCCAAACTGGTGGTGATTTCATTTAGCACCTTTATTGTCTCTACGAGAACCATAGTGCACTACTTCTAGGTTCAGATTGGTTGGACGGAATCCGATCGCTATCAAGTTGAATCATAATGCACTACGCTATTCAGTTTGAATCACACTCAGCGAAATCACGCACATCGCATCGGCAAGTTTTCTTTCGCAAAAACGCAGCAAATGAATTCATCGATACAGGGCCACTAGAAAAACAGGACTGCACAGCTAGCCCTCACAACAAAAGCCGATCAATGCGCGCTCCGCGCTCATGAATAATATATATATATGATTTTTTGAGCAAATTATATGCACGATCGAGTCGGTTTTATGCACAACCTACAGAATGCCCTTATTATGAGCAAATTTTGTCAAAGATAAAGAGCGGCCGGATTCTCCCATTTCTCGCCAACTAAAAATGAATATGCAAATGTCCTCCTCTTCCATGGATATGGATATGGCTTCTCACACTATGGATATGGTCTCGTCCGCTACAAGCATGATGATGTCCGCTACTAGTATGGCCTCACACTCTCACACAATGGACATGGCCTCCCACACTATGGCCATGGCCTCATCGACATCAACTGGAATGGCCATGGACATGGACATGGATATGGGAATGAATATGTACCTTACGTCGTCGTACCACAACTATCCGGTACTTTTCAAAACTCTTCATGCATCCAGTGGGGGAGCTGCGTTTGGTATCTTTTGTATTTTGTTTTTCGGCGGTATGTTCTTCAGAGGACTTTTCTTTTTAAGTGCCTACCTCGAGCAGAAAGTGTTCCACAACTACAACAATGCGGTGATTATACAAGAAGTGGACAACTGTGCGTGTGACCCTGAGAAGGAGTCAGAGTCTCCGATGGATGGAATCAAGTCATCCTCTTTGACACATCTTTTCCCCACTACTCCAAGTGAAATTTTTCAAGATCTGATTAGACTGCTGCTCGCATTTGTCACCGCTATGTTTGGATACGCTCTTATGTTGGCTACAATGAGCTATGTGATTCTGTACTTTTTTGCCGTGTGTTTGGGAATTGCTTTTGGTGAAGTGTTCTTCAATAGACTGTCCATAGTGACGGGTATAAATAGAAATAGCTCTGTGGTGACGTCTCATCACTGATAATAATATTGATAATTGATTTGTCCTTTTAATCAGTGAAGATGGCTGACACGGTGATAACCGGTTGCGACAAAGGGTAGGGGCATAGCATCAACCGATAATATATCTTTCCCGAGTATGGTCGAAGCCATTAGAGGAACCTGTCATCACGAAACTCAGTCAACACTAAAGCGTTCACCTACTCAAAATTGAACTTCTATTTCATGATAGCGCGAACGAAGCCTCTTACACTTCAATGATCTCACTCCTCGACAATCGAAAGACCAAGTCATCCAAATTTCTATGAAGGGAGAGCAGCGGGCAACAAGAAGTTCCTCTGTGAATGTCAAAACCTTTATCAAACCTTTGAACTCATCTGTCAATTCGCCAGGATCAACGTTGTTTTCACGGCTGAATCTAATCTCTCATTTTTCATATGTGCACCTCCTACAGTCCCCATAATTGATCACAACCATAGGACCACAGACGATCTCGCGAGGTAGGGTGGTTTGATTGGCTTGCAGAGCGAAAATTCATAGAAGCGCAGCTGCCTGTTTATGAGATCTAACGATTCACGTCTCTCACGTATCATTCTCTTTCGAGTGAGTCGACGTCTCTGTTCACTAGCAGCAGAAACAGAAGGGTCAGCTGTAGGAGCACTTCTTGAAGGAGGTGGGACAACGATGAGATGCCTTTGGAAGAAAAGAACCAAATGAAAAGAAAAGGGACAGGAAAAAGTACTTACGAGTTTAACACGGAATTGAAAAATAAGAATGTAACAGATCAACAGTTGATGTAAACTGTTTCGCAAGGTTGAAAGGTCACCATCACCCAATGAAGTGGTTACACCCTTACGTACATTATCGAGTAGGCTATCGTTTGCGAGTATAGCATGCAGCAGTCGCGAAAGTATAAGTAATTGCACGGAATGACATAGCGTAGATCATAAGATGACTACAAATAATCAAGTAACATAGGGAAATGCTATGAGACTGGGTTCTGGAAACTATTCAAGGCGCCAAGGTGTTTGGATGCGGAACAATCTGAGTTGAATTTTGCGTGACGAACACATCCTTACATATGCTTTTTGCTGCGGAATGAATCATAGCTTCTCAGCTTACGCTTCGTCGCAATAATCGTTGTTTACCCTACGTCCAGTAGTCTAAATGTACTGACGCCCCATGACCTACAATTACACCCAGGTAGAGCTTTCATAGACAGCCCTTTCATAACCAATAATAATATTAAAACTAGGAGTCAATCTTGTCCTCATCCTCCACAGGCAACCCTTCCAGTTTTTCAGCCAGCACACTCAACTCAGCAGCCACATTCTTGTGGTAGTTGAGCTGGATCTTGGTGAGCACCTTCAAAACGTTGACACTTTCCACTGGGCTGATCAGCTTCTTCATCGACTCAACAGCGAGCTCAGTGGCATTGACCAAATCGTCCTCAGCCTCTTCGAGCTTTTGGTTCAAAGGCTCTGGGATCTCCACAGTGTCGTCACCCTTAGTGGCAGCTTTGATCTCTGATCTCAAGTAGTCAAAGTTGAGTCTAGAATCTTCCACTTTGCTTCTCAGATTGTCAGTTTGTTTGAACTGAGTGTTGAGGAGCTGAGCCAGCTTTCCGTTGACCTGAGTTATGATAAGTTTGTCTTGTTCCAAACGCTCGTCCCCAACTTTAAATTGCATCTCGGAGACTTGAACCAACGCATCTACAAGAGACGATGAAACATTCGCACTGGTTAAAGTCTCGCAGTTTCCGGCACACACTTTGGAAAATGAATGCGCGAAAGTTTTCGGGTAGTGCTTCTCCTCGGACGATGACGTCAAAACAGCTTCAGCCTCCGCAGTTGTGGTGGCTTGGGACAACCCGTGAAACTTTTCAGTGACAGTCTTGGTCACGTCGAAAATGGACTCTTTCAAGTTTGGTGGATAATCGTAGCTTTCAATCTCATACTGTTGAGTGATGCTCAAGGTCTTTTTGTAAAAAACACGCAAAGCGTCCGCCTTTCTTTCCAGTTCAATGTACTCCTTGGGCAATTCGGAAATGTCCTCAATTCCACCAAACTTCTCTTGCAGGGAACGCGTGGTACGCTTGAAATATGGAGTCAGACTCTCGTTCAATTGCTCCGCTCCCTTGAGCGAGTGTTGCAGACCCTCCTGGAACTGGTGGGAGATTGATTGCGAGGTTTGCTGCAGCTGCTCTTGCAGACCTTGAAGATTTGGGAATTTAAAAGACATTGTTGAGGCGTCGAGAAAGTGAATATATATATATATAGGATGTTTCTAATCTTAAAGTGTAGCCGCTGAGGTGGTTGTGTCATTTGTCTATAGATACACCGTTTTGTAATCTCAAGATATCTTTCCGCGTTGCGTAGCATCTCTTTTCAAGGGATTGATTAAAAGGAAAGCTGAAAACGTTATCTATGCCAACATCCTTACATGTTCTCTTGTTGTGTAGGTGAAATTAGCTGCTCATAATTAAAAGTCAGCTGCCCAGGTGTCTACGGCTTGTTATTTGGTCCGGGACTGGTGACTAAATGTAGCTTGGTGTACTTGGGATGTTCCCTCTCACATATATGGACTGAGTCGCGGTAGAAAATATCTCGTGCTTTTTATCGTCCATGTCCTATACTCACACCTGCTAAATCATCGCTGCCAAATTGCTTAGGCTTAAGTTGACTAGATAGTTTGACCTTGCAAGGGTCGCAATACTGAACACTAAATCAACAGGACGAGCAATAATGCGTGACAAATCTGCGTGACAAACACATCCTTACATATGTTTTTTGCCGCTAGTCAGAAATTTGAAAGTTTTTTTCAACTTCATTAGGCAATCACCGAGTAAACGAAGCGAAAACATCACAAGGCATATATTAGGTCACTTTAGTAGCTTTGAGACCGAAAAATTCCCAGGGGAAAGTCTTGCGGAACTAAAATCGTCTACTCGTCTCTACTCATGAGTCAAATATAACTGCCCTCTCTTCAATTTGGGAAAACTCATAAACGCCTTACAAACATCGTAAGCAAAAGTCATTATATTGATTACTGTTGATAGCCATCCCTCAGCAGCACATACCCTACGGTAACGAGCGAATCTCTTCATGAGGCTTCTCCAATTGTTCGGATCCCTCAATTCTGGATTCCTCAACTTTGGACTCCTCATTTTTAAATTCATCATTTTTGAATTCCTTATTTTTGGACTCCTCATCTTTTGAAGATTTGGCAGGCGGGTGTTTATGAAAAACAAACCTCCGATGAGGCTTGGATGTTGCTCGTTGAAGATTTATCCTCTCAATTTCACTAAACGGACCACTCCTATCTTTTTGAATTTGGATAGCAGCGGCAGCAGCTGTGGCCGCAAGACTCTGATTAGATAGAGATACCGTACCAGGATCTGAGTTGGTCTCGTGAATCAGCTTCCGGGCCAGCCGATTTTCTGCTTCCCCTATCATGTAAGCATTTTGAAGTTGTTGAGCTCTCATGGACTCCAGTTTCAGCTGATTGGCCACCATCGTATCTTCCAAGCGTTCACGTTCGGCCTGTCGTTTAAGCTCATTCCAATGTTCATCAGCAGATGATTTCTTGGAAGTTGTTTCGCGCTTGTAACTAGTCTCAGAACTTTTCTGAACATCCTGAGACATTCTCCTCTTGTGATAATTCGCCTCATTGAGCAGCCGCGACCTGTAGGCTTTTTCCAAAGCAGCATTTTCATTACGCTGGGCGAGTTCCTTTTCCGTCAGCTTCAGCCCTTCTAGTTTCTCTCGCTTCAAAGCGTTTCTGGTCTCCTCGTCCTGCTCTTCCTTCACAAGATGGTGGTGGTGGATTCGTTCTTCTTTTTCAGAAACTTCGCGCTCATGACGCTCAACCATTTCAACTTTATTGGCCTCAATGGCTGAAAAAGTCTCATCCAAAATTCTCTTGTTCAACGACATTTTTCTTCTCTCTCGCTCATGCTCGTGCTTCATTTGTTGCTGAAAATGCAGCTGCTTATTATGGGCATCTTCCTCAACTTGCTGCAGCTCCTTCTTTTTTGTGATGATGGATTGTTCCAGATACGCTTTACGTTCCCCAAGGTCCATTACATCCTTCTTCAGCAGCTCGTGCTCTTTGTGAGATGTCTCAACTCTTTCAGCTTCAAGTTTTTGCTGCTCAACCAGATTCGCATTATGCTGAGCGGGACTGAGACCGATGATATGTTGTCCGGCTGTGTGTCGCATGTAAAATGCGTAGTTATGCGCATCCAGTTCCTCCAGCGTTTGTTTCTCATCCGCGGAAAAAACGTCATCCGTCTTCATTAGGCCAAGCTCTTTTTCGGTTGCAATTTTTTCATCTTGCAAAATGTCAAGTTCTTTCATTTTCTGAGCCCGCATGCCACCGATTTCGCGATGAATGTGCTCTTTCTGCTTCTCATAGGCCATGTCAGAGTTCGCATTGTTTTCTCTTGCCTCATCTTGGATAGCTTTGTTCTCATCGTTGATAGTGGTCCCATGATTGTGATTCTCATCTTCTGGATTGTCAAACTCCACCGAAACCTGCTTTTCATCTCCGGCATTGTTCAACTCTAAGGGATCCTTCCTCCTATTATCGAGAGTAACCACTTGCTCAGAGGCTTTATTCTCATTGCCGGAAGTTTTAAAAGACTTTGGCACATTTCCAGTATGAACATCTCTCTCAAAGTCAGCCTCCAGCTTCCGCATCTCAACCTGCAGATGCCTGGTATCGGGAAGCACCCCCTCAGCATGCTTTACCGAAGCAGAACTGGCAATTCCAGAAGTAAGCGGATGAGGTGGACGGATGGAGTGATCTTCATCGTCCCTCTTTCCCTGCGTCCTTCTATCGTCAAAGTCAAGCCCATTTTTCGAATCAGTTTCCCCTGAAATCTCATTTTCTCCTTCCAAATGAGCTCTCTCATGAACCTTCTGACTTCCTATTTCAGCAACTTCTTGCTTTTCCTGGTCTGAGATATCTGGTGCCGGTTCATTGGGAGACAGTTTCTTCATGTGAAACCCACCAAAAGACCGTCTGCGAGATCTAGGCTCTGACTCCTCACTGGAATGCGAGTGTCTTCTGAGCCATTCCCGTCCCTTGGCAACCAAACCAGACTTTTTCTTACTGGGGTCTTCCCCAGCATAAGTCTCGGCATGCTCAAGATTGTACGATCTAGGAACATTGTCATCCACTTGCTCCACCCTCAATGGCTCTTCCCTATACTGCTCCTTGAAAGGAACAGTCTCAACTGCAGGTCTCGTTTGTGTGGCCATTGCCTGTTGCGGGAAATCATACCTTCTTAAACGTTTACTCAAGATTGCTGTAGCAGAACCTTATTCATGTTTGCTCGAGCGTTGGCTTCCTTCCCCGCGGGGATCTGCGAAATATGCAGGTACAAAGTCTATATCGTAGTCGGACCCGTCATGCGCATGCGGGGAATCTGGTGGACCCCGATCGTCGAAAACAGGCTCAGATGGTAGAAGAGCCTCTTCATGTAATCTTTGTAAAGTCTTTTCATCTCTCGGAGATGTCGCGTGGTGTTCAGAGTCGGGCAGCGGTGGCGGAGAGAGATGCTCGTACGGTGGGGTATCTGGGAATGCTTGGTCTGCTGGAGACTCGGCTGGAGTATCTGTGGAAATGGGAGTGTCTCCTATCGGAGAATCTGTAGCAATCGGGGAAGAAGAGGAATACTGATTGATCTCACTTCGCCGACCTTTTTTCTTTGTCTTTCTTCTTTCAGTCCCAATAACAATCTCAGTGGTGAGCGAGAGAACGTTCTTCATTCTTTTCAGCTTGTCAACGTTGAAAATGTTTCCCGGAGACAGATTGTTGTAGTTTGGCTTGACACCTGATTCTTCTTCCGGAAGCTGAAACCTGATCCCACGTTGCTTCTCTGCATCAACATAGTTTCCGCGCAAATTCTTAAACCGTGCTAGATTTTCGTCATCAAACCCTTTGTCGAGGGTTGCTTGAGACTGCGAGTTCTGAGAGGCACCTTTGGCATTAGAACAATTTACCAGCACTTCGATGTAGTATTGGAACGATACCAGCTCGCATCCAACTATCGTCGGGAACACATCGCTTGGTATTCTAAGATTAGTCGAAGCTTCACACTCAAGCGTGACGGGATTCACCAATAACGGCAAAATGCATTGACTCAGGTCTTTGCGGAATGATTGTATAGCTCCCACTGGACCAAAGTCGATGCGGCATATTCTCAAAAAAGTGATAACTATACCATTGGTGTTGGTCATTTTTTTAACATGATTGAGCTTGATGTTGATGGGTATTGACTCGCCCCGCAAGTACCCTGCTTCAGCAATGGTGACGGTGAGTTTGATCTTGGGATCGACTCTCGGAGCTCCGGCCATCTCTACACTATTGGGGGACGACCCATCAGTGTTGCTTTCTCGTCTAATGGGACGACCGGGCAGATCCTGTGAAGCGGCTGACGAAGTCGAGTTGATCGTGGAGGAAGACGATATCGTTTTTATGAGTCGTCGGGACGGTATGTTGACCACTAAAGTTTTTGGTTTCAATTTCGAAAGTCGTGTCACGTTTATAGGCCGAAGAACATTGATATACTTTTCGCACTCCATGATTGGACTTTTCAGTCCATCTAGCTTAATCACTCGCTGCTTTCCATTGAGCTCTTGGTCATCTACCAAGCTGTCTTCAAGCTGCGATTCCAGCACAGACTGTTCACTCGAGTCAGAGAGCGTAGCTTTGAAAGAGTAGATAATTGAACCTTTCTCAAACGAGATACTCGTAAAGATGTTCTCTTTGGGTAATGTTACCACAAAGGGAAACCTATGTTCGCCCTTTGTCAATCCGTTGTGATACGACTCCAGATCATCTTCATTTTCCGAACCTCCATAAATGCAAATGGCACGGGTAAACAAAGAAGCTTTGCGTGTGTTTCTCAACGTTGAAGGGTTGTTGCTGGACTTGATTTTTGCTGCACCCATAATGATCAAATGGATGGCAACGTTGGCCATATCGCGTTTGAGCTGCAGAACCACTTCCCCGGAAATCTTTTCGCATGGTTTGTAGATTCTGTGCGGTTCGTCCAATGCTATGTAGAACTCCTCCACGTTGCTAAAGTTAACCTTGAGCGACCTAACCACCTGGTGATTAAGAACGTTGTTCTTGCTGAGCGGGAATATTCTATTAACGGCGCGTCTCATTCAGACATTAAAGTGGTTCAAGAGTGTGTGTTTTATGAAATATGCGCCTGGTTATCAATGTGTCGCGAACCAAATGCTTAAGCGTGCATGAAGCGTGAGAAAATCGCCCCAAAAGGGTGAATTGTGGGGTGAAACCACGCTACGAGAGTGGCAAAATAAGTCTGTGATTCTCCAGCTTTCACCAAGAATACGATCTTTGATTTTTCTTGATTTTCAAAATTTTGAGTACTCCGCCCTTCACTCCGGGTAATGTCCATCGCGGTGTTCGGATATGCAGGTGAATTTTTTTTTTTTTTTTTTTTTTTTTTTTATTAAACTCTTCACATACAGTCCCATATCATACAATGGCTAAAAGTGTCAAGACATCCAAGAAAGACGTGAAGAAGGTCGAGAAGAAGGAGAGCTCTAGTGAGAGCTCCTCCAGTGACAGCTCCAGCTCTGAATCAGAATCGAGTTCCGACTCTGGTTCCGACTCCAGCTCTGATTCAGAGGACGAGGCTCCAAAGGTTGTTGCTAAGAAGGAGACTCCAAAGAAGGAGAAAAAGGAAACCTCCAAGAAAGAGAAGAAGGCTGCTGAGTCTTCCAGCTCCGAGTCGAGCTCTTCTGGATCCGACTCTTCTGACTCTTCTGATTCCGAAGATGAAGCTACTGAAAAGGTTGAGGAAAAAACCGAAACAAAGAAAGAAAAAGAGTCATCTGCTGACGACTCTTCTGACTCGTCAAGCTCTGACTCTGAGTCCGGTTCCGACTCCGAATCCGAGGCTGAATAAAAATCTAAGGATTCTTCTGACTCTGACTCTTCCTCAAAGAAGCGTAAAGCAGAGGAGCCATCTGTTGAAGAAACACCCAAGAAGGCAAAGGCCGAAAGCGGCGAGCCAGCAACTTTGTTTGTTGGCCGTTTGTCGTGGAACGTTGACGACGCCATGTTGAAAGAGTCATTCGATCACATTGGTGGTGTCATCGGAGCTAGAGTTATATACGAACGCTCTACCGGAAAATCCAGAGGATACGGCTACGTTGACTTTGAGGATAAATCATTCGCAGAAAAGGCTTTGTCTGAGATGCAAGGTGCTGAAATTGACGGAAGACCCGTCAACTTGGACATGTCCACTGCCAAACCACAACAAGGTAACGATAGAGTCAACCAAAGAGCCAGAGATTTCGGAGATGTCAAGTCTGACCCATCCGACACTGTCTTTTTAGGTAATCTTTCATTCCAAGCTGACAGAGACGCAGTTTACGAAGCATTCTCCTCTTTCGGTAACATCATTTCCGTTAGAATCCCAACTCACCCAGGTACTGAGGATCCAAAAGGGTTCGGATACGTTCAGTACGGTTCTGTTGACGAGGCCAAGGCTGCCGTTGAAGGTATGAACGGAGAATACGTTGCTGGAAGACCAGTCAGACTGGACTACTCTACACCAAAGGCTCCATCTTCTGGACCAGGTAACTTCCGTGGATCTCCCGGCCCAAGAGGTGGCTTCGGTGGAAGAGGTGGAAGAGGCGGCAGAGGCGGTTTCGGAGGAAGAGAAAGATCAAGCGGTGCTAACAGCACTCCGGTCAAGAGTGAGTTCAAGGGTACCAAGAAGAAGTTTTAAGTGCAAAAAGGAAAAAAAAATTGTGTAATATATATATTTCTCATCATCTCATTGCAAACTGCAAATGGACACAATATATTCATCGATCAACTTGGTATCCCTTGTAGCTGCTGAAGCCGTATGTGAGAGAAGCTCGCTGTCTATCGAAGCTGCACTCCAGTGGGAATCTCCCGTCCTGAATCAGGTCAACTTTTCTAACGGCGACAAGATGCACGTGGTGAAACTCATAGACGAACCGGGTTCCTTCAGGATATATTATCATGGTTGTATTCCCGTGGAGCTCAATGAAAGTGGGTTAGTTTATCCGTTTAAAAAAGGCCAAATGAAAGAGTTGCCTCAGTTAAAAGAGCGTGTAGAACGCGCGATGGATTCAAATGCTCAAAAGATGTACATCCCAAGAGATGATCCCGTTTCCGAGGCGAAAGATGAACCAATGCCAGAAGAGAGTGCAACTGCTTCCGACGATAAGCCAATTCCACCTTCGATGAAACCCCCAGGGTTCGAAGACGAGTACGAAATTATGGGACAGAAGCGCAAACCTATTCCATTAGATCCCCCTGCTATTGGAGACCGGGATCTAAATCCTCCTGGGTTGCCTAAATATCCTGAAATGAAGCCATTTGTGGATCCTCTACGTAATCCAACCGGTGAAGCTGGAATGCATCCAACAGCTGACCACCCATTGTTTCGCAACCCGCTTAGGTACGACCCTCCTTCAGTTCCTCCCGGTGCGCGTTACGATCAACCGTTTTTCGGAGGCAATACTGACCCAGACATGGTGGGAGCTGGTCTTCCGGGGGATTTGGGGTCATTAGGCAGAAAGTTCCAAAAACCTGGATTTGGTGGATCGGGATCTGGCGGAAGTGGACTAGGTGGACTCGGTGGACCCGGACCAGGTGGTCTTGGAGGTGGGTTTGGAGGTGGGTTAGGCGGTGGTTTTATGTAGCTTTTATTTTCAATTGATGACATTTTATGACACTAGATCCATACCAGAACTATAAACGAACGATCAGCAATGATTGTTATGCAAACCTGTGTGTCTCGATATAAGAAAGGCATAGTTACTGAAGAGAAAAATTCGACGTTTGCCTTACTTATCAATTTGAGCGGATTGTTCCACGACTTATATGTTATCCACTCAGTGTGAGTTGGTTGTAGACTACAAGTCTGCTGTAGTATCGTTTGTTAAAAGACGTAAGCGCTATCTCAAACTTGTGGAATCTTTAAGCGTAAACAAGGTCGTTCGAAGATAAATCTCGCATCTGTGGTTGCAGGGGACATGAATTTCAAAAACCCCATGACTTACAGAATTGTGACACCATAATTCTAGATAAATTCAGGTATCCCAGGAGTGTGAGAAATGCTTAAACTTCGAGCCACCCTTTACCTGAACCACAATACTTAAGAAGCATTGAAATTCATTGCTTCTCGAATAGTCGAAAATGACACATGGACATAGTTTTTTGACAGCTCGTACTCACATCTATTATATAATGATTCGACGGAACCGAACATCTCAGGCTTGCCTATTCTGTCTAATCACATAGCACTTTTCCATTATGATCTTTTCAGTACATCTTTTGAAATTCACACAGGAGATGCCATCCTAGCCATACATTCCGTTAAAATCTTCAGAAGCAAATCTCGATCCTTTCTTTTCATCCACAGTCTCAGGGTGACGCTTTCAGCACCCGCTCACTGTTCGGCATTCTAGAACAGGCAATGCAATCAATCATATTTCCCCACAATCACTTCATTTTCTTCAAACAACAAAACTTTATGTCCCCTCACTTGAAGCACATTGAAGGACTCGCCCTGGCATCGTGGGTCGCTTCTCAAAGTGCGGAAAATAGGCTCACAATCATCGGCGTTGGCACACCCATCTGCCATGATCAGGAGGCCATCCTTTGAGGTTAGCGATATCGTTCCTTTGACTGACAAGCTGCTAAGAAGATTAGTGGAAAGATTTCGCATACTGACTTATCCATCATGTGCCGAAATGTTAGGATGCAACCGTAGACTTGGACATCAAAGTCTGCAACGTGAACTTCCTCCGTTTAGACCTAGCGGTCAACTACTCAATCGAGAATCTCATCTTTATCCCTCGCATGAATACTCACCTGTGAGGAAATATCCTATTTATGGGTGCACAACTGATTTTGGTTGATCGTCTTTCCATCAGCCTACTACACCAACCAATAGACTACAGTCATCCAAAAATAAAAATTACATAAATTGATACATCTTATTACAGGCCCATAAACCCACTATTATGCAAAAAGAAAACACTGTTGAAAATTCCCTTGAAAAAATCACTTAAAGTCCTCCGCCACAATATTCGATCTCTGACACATCTGCTTGAAAATCCCCCCGTGCAGATTATAAAGGTTCCATGGTGTGTCAAACTCTTTAACCTCTCCTTGATCAAGAACAAGAATCTTGTCATAGTTCAAAATCGTCTTGAGCCGGTGAGCAATACACAGAATCGTGCACTGAGAAAATTCATTGCCGATGGTAGCTTGAATCTTCGAATCAGTCTCGTAGTCTACCGAAGATGTGGCCTCATCCAGAATCAAAATCTTGGAGTCTCTCACCAACGCACGAGCAAGAGCTATCAACTGCTTCTCACCTAATGAAAAGTTTGCTCCATCGTCTTCAACATTTTGATCCAGGTGGAATTTATGAAGATCACCATCTGTCTTGGTTTGCTTCTTTACCGTAGCCAGTTGGCTCTCCTCAATAAGCCCAGCGCGTCTCATTGCATCCCACAACTCCAGGTCCGAGCTTTCGCCAAACGGATCGAGATTTTGTCTGATTTTTCCTCGGAACAGCACTGGATCCTGTGGAATAATAGAAAGCTTAGAACGAAGATCCTGCAGCCCGAGCTCGGCTATGTTGACTCCGTCAATGGTGATGGTACCCTCTGCAAGCTCAGACAACCGGTACAGAGCCGTCATAATGGAGGATTTACCAGCACCCGTTCTTCCGCAAATACCAACTTTCTCTCCAGCATGAACACTCAAAGAGAGGTTTCTCAACACCAAGGGCAACCCTGGTCTGTAAGCCAGAGAAACGTTTTGGAAATCGATCGCACCCTTTTCTGGCCAGGTCGGTCTGGGCCTTACATCCTCAATAACATAGGGAGCCTCTTGAGGAAGCTCGAAAGCGTAGTGACTTAGTCTCTCGACAGAGTTCATCTCGTTCTCCACCTGGGTCATGGCACGAATCAACAAAGAAAGCTGGCCGGCAATCATCAAGACGTATGAAAGCAGGAGACCGACAGATGCAGCGCTGATGTTGAACTGGCGTGTTACACACAATAGGGCTATGATCAACGAAAATGCCGCAGCAACCAAGTCGAGATGGATGGACAGCCACCGCTGATTAGCAATGGTGATGTAGTAAGCCTCATTCATCTTGTCGATAAACACGTCGTTTTTCTTCATGAAGCGAGACGACGCATCGTAAGCTTTGATAGTCATCATTCCACCAAGGGTCTCGTTAAAATTATTGTAAACGGAAGATCTTTGTACCGCTTCCAGTCTTTTAACTTCACGCGACGAAGCCTGGTAGTAGTTGGAGATGGCTACAAACATCGCAACTATGACAGGGACCGCAATAGCAAACCAGGGGAGATATATAATAGATAGCACCATAACCCCAATGATGTTGGAAAGAGGAAATATGAAAATTCTCAGTTGTTCTCCAATCTCGTTATCCAACACATCTGTATCCTTTGTAAACCGATTCAAAACTCTCCCCATAGGAGTGGTATCCATGAATGACATCGGAGTATGTAGCAATTTCTTGATCGCCATCACGTTGAGTTTCGTAGAAGATGTGTTTGTCAGGTAAACCAGCATTCCGAACTCCACTGTTACAAAAACAATGGAGAGAATGGTGAACATCACGTAGATACCGATGTAAAACCCATCAGAGTGACCTGGAAAGCGATGCTCGGTCCAGAACGACAGCCACGTATTCGTGAACAACTGGCAAAACGTTGCGAGCGCTATAAACAAAAGTGTGATAGGGGTATAGAAGTGACCAAAAATTCCGGATCCCAGCTTCACATAGTTAAAGTAAACTGAAAAGGGAAGCCCATTCACAGCTTTTTCCTCCTCCTCAAATAGCCTTCCTTCCTCCTCCTGCTGAATGGTTTCGAGCTTCACGAGTTGTTCCTCCTCAAGCCTTTCCTCTTGGAACGTTTCTCCTTCTTTCTCATCATCCGATTCGTTGTCCGAGTCGTTATGCTCGGTACTGTATTCCATCAGCGTGACGAATTTCTCGTTGTGAAGCTTCAGCTCCGCCATTGAACCCATATCAATGGTGCCGTCTCCATTGAGGAAAACCACCCGATCGGCTGAGCCAATCAGAGAGAGCTGATGGGTAGCCAAGATTCTTGTTTTGCCGGCCAAAGTTCCTTGAATACACTTTTCCATAATGTGCTTTCCCACTCTGGCGTCCACCGCACTCAAAATATCATCCAGTAAGATGATATCCTGATCAGCATACACCGCTCTGGCCAAATTGATTCTAGCCTTTTGGCCACCAGAAAGAGTGATTCCTCTCTCGCCAATTTCGGTCAAATCTCCAGCAGGCAACACATCCAAATCTGCCTCCAAAGCACACACATGCACAACCTCTTTGTACCGAGCCTTGTCGAAAGGTTTTCCGAATAAAATGTTGTTTCTGACAGTAGCATTCTGGACCCAAGGGAACCCGCATAGCAAAAGAGATCCGTTAATGCTGACAGATCCTTCCACACGGTGCATGAACCCAGAAAGCGCAGAAAGAAGTGACGACTTCCCCGATCCAATCATTCCGGTAACCACGATAAACTCACCTTTTGAAACGGACATGTTCACGTTAGTAAGACCGGGGAAAGTCTTTGTGACAGAGCGATTGGATTCCGAGGAGCATTTCTCAGAGTCTGACGATTGATCATTGACACCATGACCGATCTTCTCCAGTTGTACCCGTTCTGCTTCTTGATCAATCTTGTTTTGCAGCGCTCCCTTAGTCACCTTTGATCCTTGAGAGGCTTCTCTCACTTCTTTATCATCCGGGTCATCATCATCGTCGAAGACTTCCCACTTGAAAGCACCGTTTTCTACTTCGATGGCCTTGTCCGATTTTTCCATCTCAGCAATTTTACTGGGATCTGTGTTCGCTTCCACTTCAGCCGAATCAACCTCACTAGCACTCAGGTACCCGGAGAGTCTGCCCAACCCAATGAAGGCGTCAGCACCACTGGCTAAGGCTAGTGGTACCATGATGACCTGTTGCGTAAGTGCATTGAAGAGGGAAAGTGAAGAAAACACAGTAGAAGGGTCCTGTACCTTTCCTACTCCGTACAAAACAAGAAAAGCAACCATCGAAGAGATGGTTGGCAATGAAATAGCGCAGGCGATGATCATGTTTCTCAACGCTTGCATGTTGAAGATGATACCCATCTCTTTTGTCCTAACTCCGGAAATCGCTTCAAGATAAGAGGGCTCCCAGGAGTAGAACTTGATGATCTTCAGATTGTTGAGCACCTCTTTGATATAGCTGACACGCGAGTCAGTAAACTTATTTACGTGCCGACGATATGCCAACAGCTTCTTAGTAGTCAGACCAATGAGGAAAGAAGAAACAAGGAAAAACCCAATTCCTGCAAGAGCAGAAACTCCGATATTCCAGATAAGCAATCCTATGCAAATCCCCACCGGAACAACGAAAGTCACTAAAAACGGCTGGAATCCAATAGCCATGTCAATTCTCGCCAAGTCTGTTCCCATCATCGAGGTGATTTTCCCACTAGGATACTCGTGCCTTCCCTTAGCATCAAGTCTGAAAGACTTGTCTAAGATAACTTTTGTCAGAACAGCTTTAGCCTGAGCTCCAACTAGCATTGAACGGTAAAAGAAATGGTTCATCAAAATACCAGACACCAAAACAATACCTGCAGAAGCAAAGGCGTAACCAATACCTTTCCCAATTCCATCTTCCAAACCAAAAGCTTTATCCTGGACATATCTGATGAGATATCTAGTCACCAATGGATTCAAAACAAATCCTACATCAGAGAAGAGCTTGAATATAATAGCAGAGGTGTATCTCATCCTGAAAGTCAGAAACAGAGCAACGACTAACGTCCACGCTGGAAATTTAAAATCTGCAAGTGACTCCTCATCGGTAGGAGTTTGCTCGCCCTTTTTCTGTGAGTTCTTTTGATTTTTGACTAAATGCTTGCTTTTGGCTTTTTCGATCCCGTTTTGCAAATGTCGGTAAAATGTGTCAGCCATTGTTTGCATGGTCAGGTCATCCTCCAGGTACCATAAATCTTCGGGCCGCAAAGTACGCTTGTAACCTACATTCATCACAGGCGCCAGCCACCAAAAGAATATTCGGGAAAGAAAATTGGCTTTTCCTTCTGGGTACGGTTTTCTTTCTTCCTCAGCTGGGATTGGAGGAACCGATTTCGTCAGCATGAATGTTAACAGTCTTTGTTGTGGTTTGACCGGATGGTCAATATCCGCTGATAAAGATGTCGGCTCTTTGGCCGGTTCTTTTCTAGAAAAGAACCCGTTCTTCATTAGATGTGAAGCGAAGGCAAAAGGGGCGTATTAATACGTAGCCGTACATGCACGGTAATTCGGGGTTTAGGTAGGGTGTATGGTTTTCGGAGCTAAGAGCTCGTTTCATCTATCGTACATCTGCACGTTAGAGCCTATTAGTCATCCGTTGATCTGAGGAACGACTGCACTAAATCCGAACCTTGATAAAACTCACAGCGCTGTCTGTGCTGTTCTCGTATTTACCCAGTCCCGCTATTTTTTGTCTTCCGAGCTTCCGCCTCTATCGGAGATGAGCATAAGCCTTTTTAAGGACAACTCACCACATTTGTGCCGGAAGAGTGTCTTGAACTTACTTTCAATATAGTCTTTTCATTTTGACTGTTGAGACTGAATGTGTTTGATCGATTACATTGTCAGCTTCCAGTAAGACGGTATTTGCACATAGGATAAACACTAGATCTATGCGATATAGAAAAAACAAAGCTCAACAACTATGCAAATTACTTTTTTCAAAGAATAATAAAGGATCTGCAGTGTTAAAGACAGTCGACAAACCTCTCTTCTTTTCGTCATTTCAGAACTTCAAACGCTGCAAAAATGAGGAATTCTAAGTGCAGATGAACAAAGGTCCATTTACTCATTATTTGTCCCCTTCATGGAAGATGGTCTATGTGTTTAATTAGGCTTTTACTTAAATATGGGCTAAAGCTTCCTCATGACTATCTGCAGGGTCCAGTTTCTTTACTTACACTTTGTCACAATCATTGGTGGCATGGTATATCGTAGCATGAGACTTTTTTGAAGAGTTTCTCTGCGCATTCCTATTCCTAGTTTCTGAGCGCGAAGGAGGGAAATAACTCGATGCACATACATTCCATGTATTGTCACACAATCTATCTACATCGAGATTTGGAAGAGCCACGATATGTCTTTGGCCAGGTTGAAAATTCCATTTTACTAGTTTAGTATGCAATCATTCAAAGGGCCACTTTTGTTTAAGAAACAGTCGTCCTCGGAAGAGGGCGACTTTTTATCCATGTGGTGACCAATTTTTTAGCCGCAAACTTGACAAGTGATATACCAGCTTTGTCCAGCATGAAAACTACATTCTACTCATCTTGGGGAACATTCTAGCAATTGCCACTACATCCGTGCACCAAAAATTGGCACCAGCTGTTTGAAGCAAACTGCATTTTTGGCATAGCAATGACTACAACCGTGCCATACATATACTCATTTCATGAATTGACAGGCGTCGCGGAAGCGGTAGCGGATCACGTTGTGGCAGCACAGAATAGCTCTTTATATGGGGATTCTAGCAAGAAGCGGAGTAATGATACAATGACAGCATCAGCAGTTTCTATACCTCAATCGGGGACTCCATCAGGAACTATAACACCTACTCACCATCAAAGTAAGGAGAAGAAAAAGAAGCAAAAAGAGCTTAATAAACGTTTCAAGATTGCAATCTCGGGTGGATCTTTGATAGGTATCCTTAACGAGGGGCTACTATCCAGAAGTGACGTTGAATGGTCAAAATGGGATGTCTATTTTGCTGACGAAAGATTGGTTCCATTTGACGACCCACAGAGTAATTATGGTTTAGCAAAGAGAAACTTGTTTGACCTAATCCCTCCCGAGCAGGGGACCCCTAAAATCTTTCACATCGACCCTTCTCTGATAGAAGATCCCCAAGAATGTGCCGATGCGTATGAGAAAACATTGATAAAGGGATTTGCTGCAAAGGATTCTGTCAAACTGCCCATGTTTGATCTTCTATTACTAGGGTGTGCTCCGGATGGCCACATCGCTTCACTTTTCCCCAATGACGAAACCCTCCGTGAGGCCTACGCATGGTGCGCCCCGGTGGAGGATGCACCGAGTGGGCCGAAAAAGAGGATCACTCTCACTATTCCAGTCATTTGTCATGCCCATAGAGTGACTTTTGTTGTTGAAGGTATGACGAAAGCTCCAGTCGTGAAAACTATTATGGAGAGGCCAGACAAAGGGTTACCTAGTAGTATAGTGAATGAGGGTGCCGCTGGAAAAGTAAGTTGGTTTGTCGATGACGAAGCTTTGAATGATGTGCTGGTGACAAAAAGGAAGTATAAATTTCTCGTAAATCCAGATACTCAGGCGTGAGGGTATTAATGCTCAATATTGAATAAACTATGTGTGATAGGTGTTTTAATTGTCGCTGTTGGAGTTGGCGTACTAATCTCTCCCTGTATCAAATATATATATATATACTCCATCTCGACCCTAATCATGGTATGTCTACACTTGATCAGCCCACTAACTCCTCAGAAATGGTTTATTCTCGCACTTTTCATTGCCCTGGTGGTTGTGCTCTCGATGAGTCTTATAAACGTATTCATTCGGATAAGGAAACAGCCAGTTGCCTTGACCTGTTTGCTGACGCTATCCATATCACTCCCGCTCTCAATCATTTTTCTTTTACCCATAGATCTTATCTCCTCATCAGCGGATGCAATCGGGGACGCTGCTACGAAAACGGCATTTTATGCCTCAGCATCAAGCATTAATCTATGCTGGAAGATGAACTATTGGTTTACTTTTCTCCTAACATGGCTGATTTTGCCCTTGACTCAGTACTGGTACGACTCTGGGCTCTACCACAATCGACTGAAGGCCAATTACGCTGCTATAAGTTTCGCAAAATACTTTGGAATTCTTTTGTTGGTGGGGGTCGTTGGCATTGCATACTTGAGCATAACGAAAAAGATCACCGTCACAGGAATCAAGTCGCTACTCATTACGGTTTCGCACCTTTACTCGTTGACTTTAGCTCTGTGGTTGATGTCGTTTGGTCTTGTTACGATCCCCAAAGCACGATACATGCTATCGAACCCTTTGAGCTCTCAGATACCACGGGGATACGTGGAGTTGAAACTCATAGACGAGCAGTACCAGGATGCCTTGTTCCATCTGAAAGAATCGTGCGGGCTGATCTACAAGCTAAATAATTTACAGGGCAACTGCGACATCCATTTTAGAGACTGGATTATTGAGTTGGCCAAAGACATTCCACCGTCCTTCTCGAAAACTGACTTGGAGATATATTATCCTGAAAACGTGACGCCCGAGCAACTCACAGACAAATTTGTTGCCGATGCATCGAGATCGTTCAGAAAAAACCTGTACTTGGAGCAACACCATAAACTGAGGTTCGATGAGCTTGCGATGGATCTTTCAAAACTAGAGGATGTCAGTAATGCTGATCTTTTGAAAAGTCTCCATTTCCGGACAACGCCATCAAACTTCCTTGAAGCCTGGATCTCCAGGTACCCTACTCTCAATTATTATTTATGGAGATACATCCGGCCATTGTCCCTCAAACTACAATCTTTGGTTCTGTTTTCGTTGACGGCTTGTATCATTGAATCGGAAACTTTTCACGGTTTCTCCTTCTCACTGGTCAGTCTTATTCTTTTAAAGGTTTCAGAGTCGCTGGTGGTTGTGTTTGTTGTATTCTTCACAGTTTTGACCTTTATGCTGTTATGTGCACTTTATGCGCTCTACAGGGTGAAGATTTTCAACATCTACCATATCTCACACCATCAATCGACCGACTTGGTGAGTCTGATATTCTTCATTACTTATGCTGCGCGTCTCACCATCCCTCTGTCTTACAACTTTCTGATGCTATTGACTCCACAGGTTTCCGATCTGACACAATTCCAGCATTTCCTTGGAAGCAGCATTCACCTTATTCCATTAGGTGCCTTCATCAACGACTGGCTGCCGAGATTGCTCTTGATACCTATAACCATTTTCGCACTCAACCTATTAGGTAAACTCAAGGCTAAAGTTACCGATAAACTCGGGTTAGCCGACCTTGCTAGCGACTACGATTTTGCAGAGACGGATACAACTGCTGACAGAACTGGTCAAGTGGCACAGGACGGGAAACGTTTACTGGATTCATGGATGCAAAAGGAAAATGGCGGTTTGAGGCCCTTTCACTTGAACATGAGACGATCTACTGGAGGGCTGAGTATAAAGGTCCGGGAATTTTTTGGCAAATTCAGTTTGCCAGGTGCTTTCCATAACAAACCATCTCGCGATGCCTACCACGATAACAACTCGGAAGAAGTACTAGAAGTTTAGGTCGTGTATAGAACAATTCTTTCATCCAAAAATCATGAGAAGTAGTTTACCAACTCTTCGTCGTTCAGCATGGAAAGGTAGGTGAAGCTCAAAGACTGTCTTCTAACATCAGGCCCGCATGTTGTGCCACTTCCAATATCAAACGCTATCAAAACAGGCACCCCAATAAGGACTAACGCTCGATCGTGCACGATTCTTCCGCAGTTTGTAGGACTCAAATTTCAAATTCACAACGGCAAGGACTACGTTGCTATCGAAATCAATGACAATATGGTTGGGTCCAAGCTTGGTGAGTTTGCTCCAACGAGGAAGAGATTCAGCTACACTCAGACAAAGAACAAATGAGCTTGTAAATAATAAAGAATAATAATAATGGTATATGCTTAATTTTATCCCTTGTCCCTCCTCATGTTTGTCATCATTTTGTCCTCTCTAAGTTTGCCTGTTCTGTCTAGCAGTGGCCATTTGGCCCATCCGGAAAGCCGTATAATGGAAACGGTCGCGTTGTCATTACCGCCGATGCATTCTACAAATTTCACAACTTGACTTGCAGCCAGCTGCGGTGTTCCCTTCCACGACCCGCGATTGTTAACAGTCACAGTGATTATATCCACAATCTCTTGATCGGTCAAAAAGTTGGTCACACCATCAGATACAAGAACTATAAAACTTTCGTCACCGCCAAAGTGCCTAACCGCGTTATTTCGACTCACCTGCAAGTATTGCTTGAGCAAAGTGGGTGATCCAATCAAAAACTCGTGAATCTCAGGTTCCGCTGAAATCCCTTTGTCTTTCCCGGGGAAATCACCGAAAGCGCGTGTATTGGCAAAATTGATGAATCTCTCCTCGCCAAACGAATCAACCATCAGGAAATCAGTCTGAAACTTTGACAGTCTCATCATCTCTAATGGATTCGAAGGATGATGGTTTGTAGTCAATGCATGCGCTGCTCCTTGCGAGTCACATAGAATGGCCTTTGAGTCACCGACATGGGCCACCATCAGCTTAGATAGCGCGTTCTCGCCGTAGTAGAGAATGTCACCGTCCGTTTGTGGTTTAAACTGCTGATCTGGATCGAGTGGATAAAGGAACACAGAGGTGCATGTTGACCCAGAATGAGCCTTTACAGATGGCGGATCTGAAAAGTTTCCCTCTTGCTCCAGAAATCTCATGTCTGTGTCAAGAAACCCAACTAGAAGTCGTAGTCTAAACAACTTGTCCTCGTAAAAAGTCATGGTCTTATCAGGAATCAAGGAATCGATTATGGGGTCACGATTCCTTCGATACCATCTTGACCAGTATCCTCCAATGCGTTCCACATATAGTTTAAGTAGTTTGTCAATGAATGATGCATCCATCGATAAGGTTTCGATGTTTGAAGAGAAAGTGTTTTTCAGGTATTGAGAGCATTGGTTCCCACCATGACCATCAAAGACGTTAAAGTTGAAAACTTTGGTCATTTTTTTGTTTTGACTAATATTCATGTCCAGAATCGCCGCAGAGTATTCATCTTCGTTCGTTAGCCTGCTAACGCGCCCGCTGAAGTGCCCGTAATGAGTTGAGACCTTTGACATATCAAGCCTCAAAGTATTTTTCGAATTTCGAATGGGAACAGAGATGTATTGGGAGATGGAGCGACATCCATTTTGCATAACGTGCGTTTTCAATATATTTGCATGCATATATATGGATTATGCCAAAGGAAGTTGAGCTGTATAAAAACAAAGCTTGCCAATCTATCACCAGACGCCAGAGGGAGCTCGCAAACGAGGATCAGCGTCCTTCGGAACCGGAAACTTGGTCTGATCGCTCAGATGCCCCTTCATTAACGGTTTTTCATGATAGGGTCGCAATGAAAGCCAAGTCAGGAGAAACCTTGTGGCAGAACACGATGCTCTCAAGCGATGTTTTCAGAAGCCTGAGTGCGGACGATATTGAAGAGCTCCTGGGATCGGACTTTGATAAAGGTCAGCACAGAGAGCTGATAAAAAGAATTAAGGGCGAGATGAGTTCGACTTCAAATCAAGTACCAACATTTAAGTGATTCATCTGAGTTCGATTAGCTCATCACCTCGGGCTGGGCGAAAGTGTACAGAGATTTTGTTATTATTTTTAAAGGAAAATCTCTCTTCACGCTCGTCGCATGATTGCTTGCTCGGCCTCTTCCTGGTCTCCCCAGGGCGCTCTCACCTTACTGTGGGCTTTTTTCTAGTGATCTAGACAAGCACAGTGCCACCAGGATTCATGAGAAAGAGGTATTTTACTTCATTGAAATAAAGCAACTCTCTCGCAAGTGGTTTCAAGAATGCAAAAATCGTTTCTCGAAAGCTCAGGAAAATCTGCTATTTCAGTATCACAAATTGCCACAATAAAATATATCCCGCTTTATTGGGGAAGTCGCGACATGGAAATGGCTGATCTTTTTGATATTTCGAAAGCATACCTTCATTGAATTTCTCCGTGTAATGGCCCCTGGGAGGCGGAGGGGAGTTGCTTGTTTATATATTGATGCTACACGAATTTTGTTGTAAGGAGTTATATGCGCGTGAGGTGCAAACTAGATGTTGCGAACTTGAGTCTGTTTGTAAAACTTGCAAGATGGGCAAGTTAATGTTTTGTTCGGCTTGATTCGTTAAAGGATTTTCGTTTTCAGTTTGTCTTGATTCTTGGATCGACGTCGAGCACGACTTAAGATCTCGAGAAATCTCTTCAAGGATGAAAAATGAAGGAAATTTTCAGACATGACATCTTTTATAAAGTATTGATTTCACCTGCTGGCAGTCGATTCAATCGTAACCGATGTCGATGCTGAAGTCTGGTACCGGTGATGTAAGCCGGACTCAAACGCACCAAGACTGGTAGCAGCTCTCTTTTATTCGACAAAAATGAAGTATAAGCTTTGACAACTCAATCAATCTATATAACTCCCAAATAATATCAGATTATTCTCGGATAAAAAAAATGTACAATACGTCTAGTTCCTAGAACAAAGTCAAGAACAATTTGAGATCTTGACTTAATAGTATCAGGTTGCGCATTACGCCAGAACCAACCTCCATAGAATTCCAAAGCGCGATGAAAAATA
>JAJLWQ010000377.1:0-40503 GCA_030570875.1 Citeromyces matritensis
CCTCCTCTCTGGCACTGGGTTTACTGTCCCAAGATCTGGTTGTTGAGTGTCCAGTTTCCTTGTGAGGCAACGGTTTATTTGAATCAGGTTTGACCATTTCTTTCTTGAGATTGGATTTGCTCTTCTTCCTTGAAAAGAATTTCTTAGCAACCTTGTCCATCGCACAGTGTGGAAACTCCAATTGTGTTTATGCACCCCGCGCGTAATTTTGCTTTCTGGGGCGGTGTTAGGATGTTGAGAAATGCGACGAAGGTTTACCTGAGGAGGATAGAGTAACGGTTAGTTTTGCGAAACGCACATTCCGCGAGATTCATCCCTTTCGTATGCTTTGTTCTGCATTTCGATTGTGTATTAACCACAATAGAACGTCAAAACCGTGTTGTATGCATGTAAACTGTATAGAGCATAGCGTCAATCCTTTACCTGTTCCGCGTTTATTTTACTTACGGCTTTTACTATGTTGTAGGTTTCATTTCGACCCCATTTTTCTCGAATTACTAGAGGCTACATCTGGTGGACTAAATCCTGGATTAACACAATTACATCGGGTTGCGCTTCACAAGAAGAGCCAGCAGTTCCTTCTACAACCTCCGGGTCCGACACTACTGGATCTACCCGAAGTGAGTATTTTTTGCTGATGCACCATCTCAGGTATCCTCCTCTTTCTCTGGTCATTCCTTCTCTCGTTCTACCCACTGCGCACTGAGAAGATCACCGTCATCACCTTTACCCCAAGCAGCTTAAATTTTGGAGAGGCAGTCTCTCAGCCTGGAATATTTTCGTTCATCTCTCGCTCAAACATCCCTCCCCTCAGAGTCATGCGCGGTGTGTGACGAACACTTCACAGCAATACATATTCGCGGAGATGGTTCATTTCTTCGCTGCCATCAAGGGAATACTCAGCAGAAGTTTAATAATGCAATCAATGCACATCCCGATGAGCTGCCTCTCGAATTTCGAAGACTTCAAGATGAAGTGACCCCTGTTGAGGAACTGGTACTAGCACGGTGTAATCTTTTCTTCACTGTGTGGCTAAGTAAAGGAGGCGGTCAATACAAATACAGGGGCAATGTCATCAATTTTCTTCAAAATTTCAGCTCCCCTGGCCACTCATTTTACCCCTATTACCTTAAGGCGTTTCCATTCAGCTGGTAAGGGAAAAAAATTGTTAAGGCTCACAAGACTCTTTGATTCCGGTCTTCCCTCATTTATTATGCAGACATCTTACTGCTGGATCCTGTTACTTGAGGCTATGGTTTCCAAATCTTTCCCCGCGAGTGATTCTTTTCTCCTTTCGGTACTTTATCCCATGATCCTCCTTTTTTTTAAACATTTTAGGTTCCGAGACTAAAACGGCAGCTTCCATATGACTTGATGGTTTTCAATTTCTACCATGTGTTTGGTCTGTGATCGTCTGATAATCTTGCGGGACAGATTACTGTCATGGCCTCTGACTACATGTTTTCTGTCATCTCTTGGCTGATTTCAGCACAAAGGAACAAAATGAGCTGGTTTGATTTCTGTTTATCTACACTCGAGTAGGAAGATGGCAGAGTTTACTCTGGGGAAGACTCTCAACAATGTCTAAGGGGATGAAAAAGATTTCTTGAATCAAAGCGTGTCTAACAATGCAGGTGATTATGTTGGCAGTGGGAGAAGTTCTCGACCCTGCTATCAGAATCTCTTTATTTTTTCGCAATTTTCCAAGACTTTCAGTAGTCTCACGTCGAAGGGACGAGAACAAAAGTGACGAGCACCCCTTGAGTGTATTCGTTTCAGACCAAATATATCCATACACCGTTATTTTAGCCACCTTTTTTGGTCAGTTGTTTCAAAGCAAAGGTCGTGTCTTTGTCAAACTGACAAATCAAAGATAAGCCCATGACTCGAGACCTCGGTTCCTCTTCAGATGAAGGTGTTGACGGTGGATTTATTGTGGACGATCCAGACGTACAAACAAAGCGCACTAGGAGAAAGCCCACCCGGAAGGCCAGGAAAAGAGCCGTCAGCTATATTGAGTCGTCTGATGAGGAGATCGAGAGAGCTATGCCTCCAAAACTCGCAGAAGAATCGGAAAGCGACGATAAGGAGTTTTTACTGCGTGAGGCGGGATCAGAAGATGCCCCTATAGCACTTTCTGACGAAAGCCCACTATCTTCAGTCAACGACGAGAATGACGATGTTCCTCTTGCTTTGAGGGCCATCGAGCCACCTGCGAAAAAGGCAAGAAAACCAAGAGCAAAGCGGCAACCCAAACCTAAAAAGGCCAAGGTACCATACTTTACTCGTATCACAAATAAGCTATATGAGCAGCACCCTGATTTGAAAGATGTGTTCCCCGATATGTCGATCAGAAAGGGGATCGCTGTGGAGAGGTCTCCGCAACCAGACAACATGAAAGTAAAGCTGTTACCTTTCCAGCTTGAAGGACTCAACTGGCTCATAAAGCAAGAGGAAAGTGATTTTGGTGGAGGTGTACTTGCTGACGAGATGGGAATGGGTAAGACCATTCAAACGATTGCTCTTTTCATGAATGATCGTTCCAGATCTCCCAACCTTGTAGTTGCCCCCACAGTGGCTTTAATGCAGTGGAGGTCGGAGATCGAGACTCACACAGGCGGAGAACTCAAGGTTGGGATCTACCACGGTTCCAACAAGATGTCGAAAAAGGAAATGTTGGAGTACGACGTCATCCTGACTACGTACTCTGTGTTGGAGTCTGTTTTCAGAAAACAGCAGTACGGGTTTCGGAGGAAAAATGGACTTGTTAAAGAAAAATCCGCGTTGCATGAGATGCCTTTTTATAGAGTTATTTTAGATGAAGCGCATAATATCAAAGACAGGCAAAGTGGAACTGCCAAAGCGGCCAATATGCTGAATACCCAAAAGAGGTGGTGCCTCTCCGGTACGCCTCTACAAAACAGGATTGGGGAGATGTACTCTTTGATCAGGTTTATGAAGCTGTTTCCCTTTTGTGAGTACTTTTGTACAAAATGTCCTTGTCGGTCGACTGAGTGGAGGTTCCCAGATAACTCCCACTGCGTTCAATGCAACCACTCGCCCATGTTGCATACCAATTTCTTCAACCATTTCATGTTGAAGAATATCCAAAAGTATGGCGTTGAAACAGAAATGGGACAGACAAGTTTTGACAACATTCGCATTCTGCTGCGAAACGTCATGCTCAGACGTACAAAAGTGGAGAGAGCTGACGATTTGGGGCTGCCTCCCAGAATTGTGGAGATTCGCAGAGACGTTTTCAACGAAGAGGAGAAAGATCTGTACGCGTCATTGTACTCGGACTCGCAGCGTAAATTTAATTCGTATGTAGCGGAGGGGGTGGTGTTGAACAACTATGCCAACATCTTCACTTTGATTACTCGAATGAGACAGTTGGCAGACCACCCAGATTTAGTTCTTCGGAGGGTGGGTACTAACGCCATTACTGACTCTGAGGCTCTTTCTGGGATTTTGGTTTGCCAGCTGTGCGATGATGAGTCCGAGGACTGTATCGAAAGCAAGTGCCACCACAAGTTTTGTCGTCTTTGCGTGACGGAGTATATCGATGGGTTTGACGGAGACGAGTCCAAGCTGGAGTGCCCAGTATGCCACATTGGTCTGAGTATAGATCTGCAGCAGCCCGCAATTGAGTTTGATGATCGCAAGGGGAAAAAGACTTCTATTATCAATCGGATCAATATGGGAGAGGAGTGGAGATCCTCTACGAAAATTGAAGCTCTTGCTGAAGAGCTTTTCAAGCTCAGAAGCGACAAACAAACCATCAAGTCGATTGTGTTTTCACAATTCACCAGCATGCTGGACTTGGTGGAGTGGCGTCTGAAGAGAGCTGGGTTCGAAACAGTCAAGCTGCAGGGGTCCATGTCGCCAACCCAGAGAGAGAATACTATTCGGTATTTCATGGAGAACTCTTCGGTTGAGGTTTTTCTTGTGTCTTTGAAGGCTGGGGGTGTTGCTCTAAATCTATGTGAGGCATCTCAGGTGTTCATATTGGATCCGTGGTGGAACCCGTCAGTGGAATGGCAGTCTGGAGATCGAGTTCACAGAATCGGCCAATTCAGACCGGTCAAGATTACCCGATTTTGCATAGAAGATAGTATAGAGTCGCGTATCATTGAGCTACAGGAGAAGAAGGCCAATATGATTCACGCTACGATCAACCAGGACGATTCTGCCATGAACCGTCTCACTGCGTCGGATCTTCAATTTTTGTTCAACAACTGAGCATCTCTGAAGCGAATAAATCTCTGAAGCGAAGCGAAAGAGATGATTTCAAGAATCCGAACAACTATGGTGCTTCAGAGATGACGTAAAAGTCTTAAAAAACAACTATGGTGTACGGATCGAAACTTATCACCATGACTCAAGATCAAAAGATTTCAGTCGCTTTTGTCTGTTTAGGCAACATGTAAGCACACTACTGTAAATAGACTAACACATAGATGTCGATCTCCTATGGCTGAGTAAGTCTGTTGCTTTCAAGTCCTAACAAGTAGAGCAGTTTTTAAAGATACAGTCAAGAAGCTCGGATACCAGGATCGCTTTAAAAGAATCGATTCGTTCGGAACCGGCGGATGGCACGTAGGGGACTCTCCAGACGCTAGATCTGCTATGACGTGCAAGAGACACGGTGTTCCTGTGAATCATGCGGCTCAGCAGATTCACAGCTCCGATTTTGCCGATTTTGACTATGTCGTCGGCATGGACCAGTCGAACGTGTCGCGTCTGAAGCAGCTGCAGCCAAAGGGCAACAAGGCTGTGGTGAAGTTGTTTGGAGAGTGGAGAACCGACAATAGCTACAGTAAAATCGTAGAAGATCCCTACTACGGTGGGTCTTCTGGGTTTGAGCGGAACTTTAACCAGATTGTACACTTTAGCGAGGAGTTTCTTAAGCAGGAGATGGATCATTGAAGCGATCATTAAAGCGATCATTGAAGCGAAGCGGAAATGATCGCATGGAATCCTTTTCCGTGATATTGGTCTGTGGATTAACGTATTTGACTTTTATCCCACTTTTGTGAGGAGTTTATAGATTTTAGATGGTCTAGAGATAGAGTTTATAGATTTTTTAGATAGTCCAGACTTCTCGATGACCTCATGGGTGGTTCCGTTAACGCATGACACTCGTCTGTGGATTGATGTGTTTGACTTTCAGTACACTTCAAGGAGGATTTTATATATTTTTTTGATTACTCTTGAGGAATTATCCGAAGCGAAATCGTCACAAGTTGATCATAAGATCATCTCTTCCGCTTCGCTTCAGAGATTCATTTTCAGAGATTCAGATGGTGTGAGGATGACGTGCGCACACCAATACATGAACCTTTTGTCACAATGTCTCAGCGGAAACTACAACAGTGAGTGAGAGCTTTTATGGAACTAACAATCAGGGAACTAGACAAGACTTTCAAGAAGATAAGGGAGGGACTGCAGGAGTTTGATTATATATACAACAAGTTTCAGAGTTGTGAGAGTTCGTCTCAGAGGGAGAAGCTTGAAAATGATTTGAAGAAGGAGATTAAAAGGCTTCAAAAATCGCGGGATCTCATCAAAAACTGGATGTCGGGCAATGAAGTCAAGGACAAGAAGCAGCTGATAGAGCATAGGAAACTCATTGAACACGAGATGGAACGGTTTAAAGAGGTTGAAAAGGAGATGAAGACCAAAGCTTTTAGTAAAGAGGGCCTGAATATGGGTCAAAAACTCGACCCAAAGGATAAAGAAAAGGCAGAAATGTGCGACTTTATTCAATCGATGATTGAAGAATTGGCAAAGCAGAAAGAATCTTTGGAAGCTACTCTCGACCATCTTCAATCGAGCATGAAAAAGGGCAAAAAGGCTGGTGCTGCAAGACAGGAAGAGCTGAGCGACGCACAGAGCTGTATGAAGCGTACAAAGTGGCATCAGGAAAAGCTGGAAACGATACTGCGGTTTATCGAGAATGGGCAGCTTGAAGCTGAAAGATTGCACGATCTAAAGGAGGATATTCAGTACTACGTGGAGAGTAATGAGGACTCGGATTTCGCCGATTACGGTCTTGAGGAGTTGTACGATGAGCTCGATCTGGACTCTATAGACGATACTTTTAGGTACACCGGGTCGGTTAATGGTGTTGGAGAAGTTTCTCCGCATGAGTCGGAGGATATCTCTCCTGCTGTCAATCATCCTCCTCCGGCTACAGCTCATCCTCATCCTCCTCCTCCTCCTCCTGCAGCTCCAGCAAATACGTCAACCTCCGTTCCTTCTGCCCCTCAACTTAACAAGAAGAGTAGCAAGGCTGTGCTGAACCCAACAACAACAACAGCAACGCCTTCTGGTAGCAATACGCCGAAGATGATGTACGCGAGCGTGGCCCACTCGGCAATTCCAGAGACACATGCACCTCCGCCGGAATTGATCAAGACAACCTCCAACCTGTCTCAGACAAGTGCTACTGCTCTGTCGCGAGAATCTACACAGTCTCCTCGTACGGAGGCTGCTAATACGACAAAGTTTCCAGAGTCGTTTGAGCCGCTGGTTGCAACATTCACAAAAGTGCAGAATAGGGTCTCACGTAATGATGACAAAGAGTGGGAAAGAGCTTTACTGGAATCCTCTCTTCTCAATTGTCCTGATTCGTTCGATTCGGATAAACCACATTTCTACCAGCCGCCCTTACAGTCTCATCCAACTTCTGTCAATTACCCACAGGAGCCTCTGTTTGATTTGATAAGCAACATAAACAGCGAGTACAAGCAGAAGGACGGGCAGTCCATTTTGTCAAAGATGGAACTCGATACGTTACTCTATATTTTTTACTTCCATGGCAGCCGCTCCTCTTTGTCCACTGACAGAAAATTGACGATAAAACAAAACGGAAGCTACTTGCAGATTCTCGCTGCAAGAGAACTTTCTTCTCGCGGATGGTTTTTCAATACGCAAACGAGAATGTGGTTTAATTGTGTTAAAGAGCAGCAGCCAGGTTTACCAGGAGTGGAAGAAAGTGGGCCGCAGGTGGAGAATGTATGGAAGTATTTTGACTACGAGGGCATGTGGCTTCCCAGGAGGGTTAAAGATGGTTTTGAGATTGATGATGAGCTTATTTTGAAGAGTTTTTGATACTCCGAGGCGAGCTGAGGAGGTGTAAATGGGGGAGTGTCATATGCAGCTTTCTTGAGCTAATACATTTTGGTGCGGTTACGATATATTAAAGCGAATCTGGAGAGATAATCCTAAGATCAATACTTTCTTGATCACTTTTATTCAATTTCTTCATGATCAATTCGTGGTTTTCTTGGTTTACCCAGCATCTCAAGTATATTTGCCTCATGTGAATCGATATGTGATATCTCATACTGTAGGGTGCCTTTGTGCCATTGAAGATTCTCTTAGCAGTTACTTCATGGTGATGACATATTCGAGAGAGACAAGTATTTTACCTTTTTCGAATGTCAAGCGGTTGTGTGGTGGAATTGTGCTGACCCTGGGAACTGTGCAGCCGGTTGACCGCTGTCACAGTGGGGCACATTTATATAGTGGACTTGGTCTTCAATGCGACAAGTGCTCAAATCGACATTGCGAATGAAAGTTGGCATTGAATCAGAAGGTCGTCATCCAACTTCAATCATGATATGATACTTTTGTAAAAACTCTTCAACTGCCTTTCTGGCCGTCCAGGAGTGATTTGTGTAAATCGCCTATATGGTGGAGACTTTGTAGAGGGAGTTTCTGAAACTAAACTTGAAAATGGTGTTGGATGGAACAGCCAAAAATTTGATTCCAGTAGAGAGGATACCTCGAAATAGGGTGTGGAATAGTTGCGACTCGGAACTATAGAGTCGCACACATTCTGGAACCACCGCGAGCGGCTGTGTATTCGCTTTGAACTGCTATTCAATATTCGTTCATTCCTTTGAAATCGCCGGAAATAGTTAGGTATACGCAAATAGTTTAGCGAAGACTGAGTCAATCCTCGTCCCAACATTTTCCCTCTGTTATGCAGGTTTCATGCATAAGGCATTTTTGGGATCGATCAGATAGGCCCTTCACTTATGATTTAGAGAAAAAAGTTGCAGATCGTGACTTGATCCCATTAACGCAAAGTCGGCGTTTCAGTTGACTCAACTCACCTAAAAGAGATTGGAATTTAGGCCCTATCAGGCCAAGGATAGGTCATCGATTAAGCCACTTCAAGTCCATCGCACTATTATACAGTGTGTATTGGACTTGCGTGGAAGAGAGACTTGGAAGCTGACCATTTCCGCCGTTACTCAACTCTCGTGAAGGATGAGGCAATCCATTGATCCTTCCCCTCCGACTTTTGCAAAGTGGCAATTTCCTTTTATAGCATTCTACACTTAATTGTTGGTGATGAGCTGCGGTTGTTGAAACCAGGCTAAGAGTGAGAATGAAGACGTGGTGAAACGCTCAATTGATTACATACAGTAGGTCTATTTATAACCGTCAGCCTTCGATGAGCTCCGGTAGAGATTCCTTTGGAATCAATTCGTAGGCACATCATCTGGAGTTTAGAATTGAGAACAAACTGGGAACCCGTCCAGGGAACCATTAACAATTTTTTTTGATAACAACGGTGAAACAATTTCACGTATTGTAATTCTAGGATATATAGAAAATAGGCTTGAAGGAAGTAGATGGTGCGGTAGACAGCTTCGGTAACAGCGTTACGTGATTAACATTTTTGACAGACTGGTGATGATGTGGCAAGGTGTTAACAGAACAAAGCGGCATCTATGAATCTGAGAAGATGTAACCTAAGTAGACAGTGCTTTGATATGGGTACATTCAATGGGAACATAAAGCCCAGATAAAGAAGAATAAGGAGATGAAGAAAAGGGAAAGGGGACAGAGGCTCATATAGACACACGAGCAAGGGGTATGCACATGTGAATAGGGGGTGCTCCCCACTTTTCATCTTTACAAGCGGAACTGTGTCCACATTGAGCAAGGTGTGCGTAGCGAGTGAACGACACCATCCAGACATCTTGGCCCAATTGATGGGACAGTATATCAATCAAAGTAAACAAGAATACTTCTTGTCCTAATACTTCATGGTAATTGTGCGAATTTTATAACCCGCTTATCAATCACAGAAGAAAACCTCTTGATTGATTACCTCGCGTGATCAGTTTTAATAAGCTTTTGATAGCCAGAGAGCTAAAGAGTTGTAAGTGAGGGAGCTATTACATGCGGACTTCTTGAGCGAATACATTGGTGCGGGTTAGAAATCTGCTCACAACCAGAGGAACCCCAGGAAAACTAGAAAGCAAAATTATCGGGGATAACGGCACATTTGTTCTGATAGTTTGTGAGATGAAAAATGCTGATTCTAGCTGGGCACAGAAAGCTCTGTCTCGATTTGTGTATTCCAAGAAACCACAAACAGACTCAAGATTATTTCTGAAGCGAAGCGGAGGAAATAATACTTCAGAAATAATACTCCCACCCCTACACCTTTTTTCAACACATGATGTCGCTCAAAGAGTGGGCCAGATTTCTGGACAGCCCAACATTGAGTGTTCTTCCGCACGATTTCCAAAGACCGCACGATGGCAAATACGTAGACGCCCGTGCTCCGTTTCCTCAAGTGGACACTCTTGCTCAAGTCGCCACAGATTTCCATTCCACAGCGTTCACCACAGGACTGGCTATTTTCGCCGCTCTTGTTTTTAGACTCACCGGTGACGACGACATTGTAATCTGCACCGATTCCAAAGACGGGAGAGAGTTTATTATTAGGGTGAGCGTAGAAAGCTCAACCAAATTTACAGACCTGCTGAAAAGTGTGGACAAACAGTACACTTCTGCTGTAAACTCGTCCGATCTCCCCAGCATTGAGGAAATCTCTCGTGAAATTCAAAACGAGAAGAAACTCGACAAGCCGCCAACCCTCTTCAAACTACGGTTCCAGCATAAAGTGCACTCGTTAGACTGCGACTTGGTTGTCATTCCTGGAACAGCCATTTACAATTCCGTCTTGTTCACCGAGAAAAGAGTAGCCATTTTCGGTGAGCAGTTTAAGCAGTTTGCCAATTTGGTGACTCAAGATGGATCCATCAGTGAAGTCAGCCTCGTGACCCCTTCACAGGATCTGCCTGACCCTACGTGTGACTTGGACTGGTCCGGCTACCGCGGAGCGATTCAGGACATCTTTTCTGCCAACGCTGCCAAGTTTCCGGATCGTCCGTGTGTAGTTGAGACTGGTGCCTCGGGCAAAACCTTCACTTACAAAGAGATTGACCAAAACTCCAACGTTGTAGGACACTTTCTCAAGGCACAGGGAGTCAAGAGAGGAGACGTAGTTACTGTATATGCGTACAGAGGAGTAGATCTAGTGGTTGCTGTAATGGGTGTCTTGAAAGCTGGATGTGTCTTTTCCGTTATCGACCCTGCGTATCCCGCCGAAAGACAAAAAGTGTACCTCAGAGTGGCTCAGCCACGTGGTCTGATTGTTCTGGCCAAAGCAGGAACCCTCCATGAGTCGGTAAAGGCGTACGCAGACACAGAGCTTGATGTGTGTGCGTTTTTACCTGCGATGGAGATGGTGGAAACGGGAGTAGTGGGATCCGAAGAGAATGACCCTCTGGCTCCGTTCCAGCACCTCAAGACTGAACCTGTGGGCGTAGAAGTGGGTCCTGACTCGAACCCAACACTTGCATTCACTTCGGGGTCTGAGGGTTTGCCCAAGGGAGTACTGGGAAGACACTTTTCGCTCGCCTACTACTTCCCATGGATGTCTGAGCGGTTCGGGCTTTCCGAAAAGGACCGGTTCACGATGCTTTCGGGAATCGCTCATGACCCCATCCAGAGAGACATGTTCACTCCGCTGTTTCTCGGAGCTACACTTTTGGTTCCAACGCAGGAGGATATCGGTACACCGGGTCAGCTAGCCACATGGATGGCGGACCACGGCGCCACGGTGACTCACCTGACACCTGCCATGGGACAGTTGCTGGCTGCGCAGGCAGAGTCCGAGATCCCTTCGTTGCACCACGCGTTTTTCGTCGGAGACATTCTCACCAAACGTGACTGTGTTAGGCTACAAACACTGGCGAGAAACTGCTACATCGTCAACATGTACGGCACAACTGAAACGCAGCGGTCAGTTTCGTATTTTGAAGTCTCTGCCAGGTCACGTGACCCGTCTTTCTTAGAGTCTCAAAAGGATGTTATGCCTGCCGGAAAGGGAATGAAGAATGTGCAATTGTTGGTGATCAACAAGGAAAACCAGCTTTGCGGTGTGGGCGAAGTTGGCGAGATTTATGTGCGTGCTGCAGGTCTGGCTGAGGGTTACAGGTTCAACGATGAGCTCAATGCGAAAAAGTTTGTAACCAACTGGTTCACTTCAATGTCTGCATCCGACAATGCCTCTCCACTCTGGAAGGGCCCTCGTGACCGTCTTTACAGAACAGGCGATTTGGGAAGGTATGCGCCTGACGGTAACTGCGAGTGCTGTGGAAGAGCTGACGATCAGGTTAAAATTAGAGGGTTCAGAATCGAGCTGGGAGAAATCGATACCCATTTATCGCAGCATCCAGCAGTGCGTGAAAACTGTACCGTTGTCAAGAAGGGCGACGACCCATTCCTGGTTTCCTATATCGTTCCCAAAGAGAAAGTGAGTGATGTGCGTTCTTTGGTCAAGGATATTCAAGCTTTCCTCAAAAAGAGGTTGGCTTCATATGCGGTCCCTGCGGTTATTGTTCCGATGGACAAGTTCCCTCTCAATCCAAACGGGAAAATCGACAAGCCCAAACTTCCAGCTCCTGAACCGGTAGCCATGGATGCTCCAAATGAGACTCTTTCTGAAACGGAGACCCAGATCAGAGACCTATGGCTATCTGTGTTGCCACATGTATCCTCCATCTCCAAGAAGGACTCCTTTTTCGATGTGGGCGGACACTCGATCTTGGCCACACGGATGATTTTTGAGCTGCGCAAGAAACTGAATTTGGATCTGCCTCTGGGTGTCATTTTCACCTATCCAACTATCGAGTTGTTTGCCCAGCACATTGACAACCTGAGAAAGAACCAGGTCACAGAGCCCGTCAAGACTGAGGATTACGCAAAGGACGCACAGTCGCTCGTAAGCACTCTCCCTGAATCTTTCCCCTCGGGAACTCTTCCTGACGTTCCGGTGGTTTTGCTGACTGGAGCCACCGGATTCCTCGGATCCTTCATTCTCAAAGATCTTCTCTCAAGAGGGTTCCACGTTTATGCGCATGTTCGTGCGAGCTCTGCGGAAGCTGGTCTTGATCGTCTGCGCAAGGCTGGAACGGTCTACGGCACGTGGAACGAGTCGCTTGCTAAGCAAATCCACCCTGTTTTGGGAGATTTGTCCAAACCGCAGTTTGGTATGGATCCTAAAGAGTGGGACCACCTTGCTCACACTGTAGACGTGATCATCCACAACGCAGCTCTGGTGCATTGGGTGTATCCGTACGCCAAGCTCAGAGATGCCAACGTGATCTCCACTGTGAAATTGATGGAGTTGTGCTCTGTGGGGAAGCCCAAGTCTTTCGCATTCGTCTCCTCCACATCCACCCTCGACACAGACCACTTCTTTGAGCTGTCAGACTCGCTTGTCAAGGAGGGCAAACCGGGAATCCCGGAGTCTGACCCGTTGACCGGATCTGCAACCGGTTTGACCGGTGGATACGGTCAGTCCAAGTGGGCCGCAGAGTTTCTTACGCGTGCTGCGGGATCTCGTGGTCTTCGTGGATGCATCGTCCGTCCCGGCTACGTTAGCGGATCCTCCACCACAGGTTCCTCCAACACTGACGACTTTCTCTTGCGTATGCTCAAGGGATGCGTGGAACTGGGATCGCTTCCAAACATTGCCAACTCGGTCAACATGGTCCCCGTTAACCACGTTGCGCGTGTCACTGTAGCGTGTGCTCTGTACCCTCCTCAGCAAGATGAACTAGCTGTGGCCCACGTTACCGCACACCCTAGAATCAAGTTCAATGAGTTTCTGTCAACCGCTTCTTGTTACGGCTACGATGTGAAGCAGGTTTCTTACGCTGACTGGAAACTCGCTTTGGAAAAATTTGTTTTCCAAGACGAGAACGAATCGGCACTTTTCCCGCTCTTGCATATGGTTCTCGGTAACTTGCCAGAGGGCACGCGTGCGCCTGAGCTAGACGATTCCAATGCCGTAATCTCTCTAAAGAAGGATGCCGCTGTCACTGGACAAGATTTCTCTAAAGGAATGGGTGTCGATGTCGAGCAAATGGGAGTGTACATTGCTTATTTGAGAAAAATTGGGTTTCTGCCTGCTCCTTCAAAATCTGGCCTCCCCTTGCCTAATGTTGATATAAGCGAGGAGACTTTGAAGTTGGTAGCGTCTGGTGCAGGTGCTCGTTCCAGTGCAGCTTAATCTATGTTTGATTTATATCTATAGTATCGTAGAGTAGTCATGGAGCTCAACTGTGACGATGGCACGTGTGTTTCAGAATCCTTGAAAATCCACAGACGAGTGTCATGGGGAATAAGGGTTCAGGACCTTCTGCTCAATTCTTCTTTCACTTGGTACCGTTTTGGTTGACAGCTTGTCCAATTTTTTGTAGTCGAGAAGAGAGAAGTGGAGAATTTCGTTCTCGATGGCTTGAAATCGAGCATGTCAATATTTCTATATGAAAATGGCCACTCTGATGAGGATTGCAAATGTCTCCATTTTGGAAATGCTACAACTGCGTTCAAGCCGTTTTAAATGAATCAACTCACAAACCTGCTCAACTAATGCCAAACTATGAGTGCTTCGGCCCGTAGTTCCATGGCCCGTGGACTCAACAGTAGAGAGTACCTTAGATTCTCATGAAAAGAGACAAGACCATTAAATTTGCGCAAATCACTATGTATCTCCTAATCAAGAGCACAAGCCAAACATTGGTTCAGAGAGATCTAGGAGTTACTCTGTAACGGCTGATGTATCGGAGGGGCAGGGGTCATTTCAATTTTCCATAGCTTTAAAATTGGCAATTCGAGCCGTGACATTGCCAAAGTAGAAAGTCACTCAATCTGAGACTGAAGCCCGCTATGTGTCTCTATGAAGGTTTATCACTCAAACATATCCTGACGAATCCTGTTCAGCTGATTCTGCTTTGATGAGTTGTAATGCTCCTCATGGTCTCACGACCAATACCAATACACCTCTACTGGTTTTATTAGTAGAATGAGGTAACTCTCTATTCGAAAAGGTATCACAAAAAATAAATAGCTAAGAATAAGCGACTCATAACACAAGTTGGTACTCTGCAATAACTATTTTATGGACGTTGTCGTTGTTCTCATTGCGACCGATGTTTGATTTGGTAGCATGTTGAGTGTGGTCCTTTGTTAAAATTTGTGGTTCGTTGATACTTTTTCTGTTTCAGAAAAAATGGCATAAACCTCATTTGATGAAAATGAAAAATTGAGGAGTATGAGAAGATGCTTTATGCAGAGCGTGCATGTGTGCACATGCGTATGCATAAAGTTATTGTCAGAACACGGAGGACGCTGAGAACAGTTAGATATATAAAGGTCATAAGTCCATACGATAAGTCGTCCAATACCAATATACACCGTCTGAAAAATTTGTTAATCCGCATATCGGCGTACTCTCACATGCGGGGAGTAAAAATCAAAAGATCTAAACAGCGGTCACTTCATGATCTGATTAGGCCTGGTGCTGTATTACAGCGCGAATCGTTTATGGAAAACGTTCTTGCGTAGTTATGCAACTGAAAATAAGCTGTAGGACCGATGTAACCATTGCCGTCGAATTATCCTAGCATAAAACATTATACCGAGGGATTGCCTCCCTAGAGACACATAGACAATACCGATTGTCCCGAACGATAGGGCACTATGCATTTCGCATAAACAGGAGAATTGGCAGCAAACTACTGTTGGTATATATCTCAGACTTGTTATTTAGCTATAACATTGCTTTAGGACGGTGACATACACAAATCATAACATGTCCGGGATCCTCTCTGAACAACCAGATTTTACACCCATCAAGAATGACAACTAACAAAAATAGTAGAAGCTCCCCAGTGAGAGCGATCCATGATCAAGGTGACCCAGCCATGCCTCATATCGTCACCACTACAAAAAAAAAAAAAAAGACAAAAATTCAATGAAACAATTCAGTATGTTTGAGATACTCTTGAAGCTCATCCATACTTTCCTCGCTGTCAATTCCCGGTCTGGGACCAACGAAATAGTTAAGAAGATTTTTCATCCGCTCGGTTTCGTCGCTTCCCAGGCGCCATGCTTCCATAGATTCACGGTAGATGTACGTGTGGCCGTTTGATAGCGATGAGACTTGGTCTTCTTTTTCTCTGCCGCACATCTGAATGTGCATCACAATCCCTGGGTGGGGGCTAAAGCCTTTAAAGAACTCGGTGTTTGTTTCGAAGAACGATTTCTCAACAGCGTCATTGCTGTTGGGATTACTCTTTATTTGTATTGCAACAAACGAGAAGCATTTGGCGATGACGTCTTCTATGTTTGCTTCCAAACGTTGACTCTGTGATAATCGAGAATACTCAAGGTTGAGACTTTCAATCAGCTTCTGATTTTCCTCGGTATCAATGAAGACCGGGATAACCATATCGATCACACGCTGGTTGTCACGGCAGGTAATCGCAGTTCCACGCAAAAAGCACTTGAGCATGACATGCGGACTCAGATTGCAATTGATTTTCGTCCAGTGCGAAAAGTGCACCATACCATGAGGGATTGCCGAGTCGATGGAAACCCCCATCGACTCTAAAACGTCTTCCACTTTCAAAAGGTTAACACCTCTAAGGGTAGAACTGTAAAGCTCTGTGTGCTTGTCCGTTACTTTTTTCAGCAGGAGTACCCTCGCCATGATCTCTCCACGGTCGCCTGTAGAGATTTCACCTCTGAACAGGAATGTGTTGAGGAGATCAAGCAGGTGGACGAAATTATGGTCCTCCAATACCATGTGAGCAGCGTACAACAGAACCGGTTCCGACCGGTAAACAGCTTTGAACAGTGTTCTGCTAGGAGCTATATACGCTGGGAAAGCCATATTACTGGCTAACAATGAGCTGGCTGTTTCCAGTGTACCGTGATGAGGTATGGCATAGAGGCACATCATAGCCGCCAATTTACCCTCAATATTATCTTCGGATTCATCCAACATGCGCCTGGCCTTTTCAACAACATCAGCGTACTCGAGCTTCTGAAATACGAACCACATGGGACGACCCATCCGTAAAAGCTTGTCTTTGTCTGAAACATCTCTTGTCAATACAATCTGGTCATTGAGAAAAACGTCAAAAGTGTCGAAAGTGTAAATTGGAGGATTCACTCTCATATCTTTTAAAGGCCCACTGACGAATAATGTATCTTCCTCCTCTGGATCTATAAAGTCACTTGTGGTATCCACAAAAAGAGTAAACATTCCTGTGTCTCTCAACTGATTCAAAACTGTCATCATATCATAGAATAAACCTTCCTGAAACTGATAGGGTCCTAAGAATCGTGCCTCATCGATTACCAATAAGACTTTTAGAATGTCCTTTTCGTGCTCCTTAGATAATGATTCGTAGAGTCTTGACCAAACTCCTTCTACAGCTTGAAGATCACTTTCCAGCATACCTTCATCCAAAAAGCTTGTTTTGCCGCTTACTTGTGCTTGCCATACCTTTTCCAATCTCTCTGCATCCGATTCTTGACTATTCAGTTTTTCGATGAAATTGGTGAGATTTTGGATAGCTAGAAGTAAACATCTTTTCAGTTTCTCATTGCGACGCAGAGCAGTTTGTTTCCTCAAAGCCTCAAAAAACTTCGCCGACTCTTCTGTCTTTGGAGGGTACCTGCCTTTCTCTCCCAAATTGATGTATATTGTAGGAACCCTTTTTGCCAGCTCGTGGGCCATACGGCTCTTTCCTCCGAACGCCGTTTGAAGCAACGCAGTGTACGGCAAAGCATTCTCATCTTTCAAAAACACCTCAATGCGGTTTCGTACCTTTTCAACCATTTCCGGATGTCTGTATTCGCTTTTAAAATGCATCTCCTGGTCAACTTGGGACAGCGGATCATTATACGGTCTCTCTTTGGCAGTAAAATACAACTTCACTTTCTCCAGATCCCTCGAGTTTCTGAATCGACATTCATCTTGAAATTTATCCACGTCAACAAGTTCTTTGAGAATAGTTATTTGTAACTCCAATAGGGCCAATTTGACTTCGGCATCTGTCATTCCTTCCAATTTCACTGCATCAATCAACTTAATGCACCGTTCACGAACTGAGTCGCTCATTGAGTTGACATAAACCTCCTCTTTGGAACTGGGTTTACTGCCGTCAGATCTGACTGTTGAGTGTCCAGTGTTTTCGTCTCTTTCCTTGTGAGGTAACTCCTTCTCTGAATCAGGTTTGCTCACGTTCGGATGATTGGATGAGCCCTCAATCTCTGAGGTGTGGACTCGCTTAGCATCCTTGTCCATCGCACAGTGTGGAAACTCCAATTGTGTTTATGCACGCCCCGCGTAGCGCAAGTATTTTTCTGGGGTCGATGTTAGGATGTTGAGAATTAGGAGTGTGCGAAAAAAAATGTACCAAATTAATCCACAGCCTTGGAAGCAAGGGTTAGCAAATGAAAGATATTTTCATGAGCGTCTTCTACATGTAAAAATCATGGAGGGTACACTTGATCAAGCTGTTCACCGTCTCTCTGGGGTCTTCTGAGGGGGTGATTGTGCTTGAGGGAAAGTTCTCCTGTGTAATATTTATCTTACAGAAGAAATTGAGAATTTCATCTATTTTTCTCTTTGTGAAAAGTCTGGAGTATAAAAAAGTATTTCTAGACAATGTAAGTACGTAAGAAGACTTACATATTTGCGTTTTGAAACTTTTTACAAACAATCAAATCCGAACGAGTCAGTGCAATCTGTGAGGCAATAATTATGAGAGTATTTCTTCCCATTTGTTTAGGAACTTTCCTTGCATTTGTCGTTTGGAGAGAAAAATCATAATGTGAACGTGGAGAGTGACTTATTGACAAACTGAGCAGATGAGGTCACAGAAAATGAAGATAATGAGATGAGGGACCAGCCATGCTGGGTCACCTTCATCATGTATTGGTCGGCTATTCTCGTCAGTTGCCATTATCGATGGATGTAAAAACAGGCAAGTACTCCATTACAAGGATATTCGGGTTGTTGATACAACGCCTGGCCTCATCGGCCTATGAAGCGACAGGTTCAACTCCTCGCATATGAGAATGGGTCGCATCGAATGTGTACCTCGGAGGCCAGGTGAACGAATGAGGTTTTTTTGACATACATAGTGCATGATCTCTATGTTTTTCCTCAATTACGTTTATTTAACAGTATTTATTGAATCTTATTTTTTATGTTGAAAAACAAAAGAGAACAGGCCGATATGCGGTTTACTGCATGCGTATGCATCCGAATGCGCAGTGGGTCTTATCCGGACATAAGTGACCATGCTCACTACTTCTAGAAGGTTTCCGTCATTTTCGTTTGTGGAACGGACATTGTAGCCAAGTAACTGAGGTTATTGCATATGTTTACTTACTCTATCGCTGAGATAACTCGTGGATACATCTAATCGAGTGAACTAAATCTGATCAACTCTTCCGCTTCGCTTCAGAGTTTCTTATCGACTGAACTAAATCTGATAATACTTCCGCTTCGCTCTCTGATCATCTCTTCCGCTTCGCTTCAGAGATTCTCGCAACACTCATAACACTATATTACTCTATACTCAGTTAACATGTGGGAACTCGTAACCAATCGACTCGAAAGCTCTGTGGAGAGGAGAGAACAGTCTGTCCTTGACATCCTTGTAGAACTCGAAAGTCTTTGTGGCTCTAGAAGCGATTCCTTCAGGAGTAAAGTCAAAGTACTTGTAAACCTCGTCACCCTTTCCGGAAGAACCGAATCTGTTGATTCCAAATTGCTCATGAGAGTACTTGGCCCATCCAGAAACGTGCATAACCTCGACGGACATGATTGGCACGCCGTCTGGCAGGACACTGAGTCTGTAGGACTGTGGCTGCTTGTCAAAGGTCAAAAAGTCTGGAATCGACACAACGGAAGCAGTGATGCCCTTGTCGGCCAACACCTTGAGAGCTTCAACGCAGATGTGCACTTCGGAACCGCAAGAAACGATAATAACGTCAGCCTTAGCGTGGTTGTCCACAAGAATGTAACCACCCTTGGAAGCCTTCTCAATGGTGGATCCCTCCAGTTGTGGGAGATTTTGTCTGGAAAGGGCAATTACCGATGGGGTGTGGTTAGTTCCAAGAGCCTTTAGGTAAGCAGCAGAACACTCGTTACCGTCGGCTGGTCTCCACACCATCAAGTTAGGGATGGCTCTCAGGTGAACCAGAGTCTCGATAGGCTGGTGGGTTGGACCGTCCTCACCCAGACCGATAGAGTCGTGGGTGGCAACCCAGATGACAGGGTGACCTGAAAGAGCAGAAAGTCTAACGGCTCCGGCAGCGTATGAAACAAAGTTCAAAAAGGTACCTCCGTAGATCTTGATGTTGGCACCGTAAGCAGACATACCGTTCATGATGGCACCCATTCCGTGTTCCCTGACACCGAATCTAATGTATCTACCGGCATAGTTTCCGAGTCCTGTTTCAGGAGCCTGGAAGTCTACAGCGTCGGGCCATCTGGTCAAGTTGGAACCGGTCAAATCGGCAGATCCACCAATAAGCTCAGGGAGCTCCTTGTAAATGTCGGAAAGGACAATCTCAGACAGCTTTCTAGAAGCCACAGCCTTGTCCTGTGGGGTATAAACAGGAAGGGCCTTTTCCCAGTTTTCTGGAAGTTTACCGTCCAATCTTCTCTGAAGCTCGGCTCCCAGTTCTGGGTACTCCTTCTTGTAGGCTGCGAAAAGCTCATCCCATTTCTTTTCGATGGCCTGGTTCTCGGCAACGTGCTTGGCGTAGTCGTCGTACACGTCTTGGGCCACGTCAAAAGTCTTTGCTGGGTCGAACCCCCACTTCTCCTTGAGCTGCTTGATGTCATCAGCCTTCAGAGGAGCACCGTGCACACCGTGGGTTCCCTCTTGGAGAGACCCGAACCCGATGATGGTGGTGAGTCTGATCAGAGTTGGCTTGTCGGACTTTCTAGCCTCTTCAAGAGCAGCAGCCATTCCGGCCAAGTCGTTGTTTCCGTCCTTGACCCACAAAACGTTCCAGCCGTAGGCCTCGAACCGCTTTGTGACATCCTCGGTAAACGCCACGTTGGTGTCACCGTCGATGGAGATGTGGTTGTCGTCGTAGACAGCGATCAGGTTCTTCAGTCTCAAGTGACCGGCAAGAGAACAAGCTTCAGAGGCAACACCTTCTTGCAAACATCCGTCTCCAAGGAAACAGTAGGTATAGTTGTCGCACAGCTCATAGTTGGGCTTGTTGTACGTGGCGGCAATGTGAGCCTGGGCCATGGCAAGTCCAACAGCGTTGGAGATACCCTGACCCAAAGGACCAGTTGTGACCTCTATACCCGGAAGCTCAGCTTCTGGGTGACCTGGGGTCTTGGACCCAACCTGTCTGAACTGCTGCAGATCCTTGATGGAGAAATCGTATCCGTACAAGTGGAGAAGCACGTACAAAAGGGCACAGGCGTGACCGTTAGAAAGGACAAATCTGTCACGGTTGAGCCACTGTGTGTTCTTTGGGTTGAACTTCATTTGCTTGAAAAGCACATGGGCAATGGGGGCCATACCCATGGGAGCACCGGGGTGACCCGAGTTGGCCTTGGCCACGGTGTCTACCGCAAGCAAACGGATTGTGTCGATGCACTTTGTGTCAAAGTCTGTAAAGGCCATGGTACAGGGGATGCAGAAAGAGATGGAAAGGAAATGCAGCCTATATATATACCCAACAGATTTTTTGGAGGAAAAACGGCAAAAACGTCATTGCTGTAAGCAAACACCGTTCCGAAACCGGTCACGTGGTGCAGGCGGAACATTTCTGCGCATTCCGGGGCATTCCGAGGGCGGCTTCCTAACACTTCCGAGGGCATTCCGACCGCTGCACTCCGGTCCCATCTGTATGCTTGATCCATTAGGAAAGAACTGCGTTATCTCAGGCGGGTCTCAAGGTCTAGGCGCACAATTGGCCAAATACTTATTTCGCAGAGGAGCTAATGTGACTATTGTTGCCCGGACCGAGTCGAAGCTTAAATCCACCCTGCAGGAGGTTCTAGAACTTCGGATCAACGAATCGCAGTACGCCAATTACATCGTTGCTGATGTCTCAAATTACGAAGAGTGTACTCGTGTTTTCCAGTCTGTGACCCCAGACATTGTTCTGTGCTGTGCCGGGTCATCCATTCCAAAGCTATTTCTCGATCTCTCACCACAAGAGCTGCAGTCGGGCGTAGAGATCAACTACAACACCGCACTCTACTTTAGCCATGCCGCCTTGAAGAAGATGACCACTTCTGCCTCTTCAGAACGTCACCTGATGCTCTTTTCCTCTGTGGTGGCTTTCTACTCGTTTATCGGATACGGACAGTATGCACCTTTAAAGGCTGCTCTCAGATCGCTCTCAGATGTCCTAAGACAAGAGTGTCTCCCTTACAACATCAAAGTGGACTGTGTGTTTCCGGGCAACTTTATGAGCGAGGGCTACATTCAGGAAGAGATCACCAAACCGGAAATTACAAAAATCATAGAGGGACCCTCCTACCCTATTCCAGCAGACCAGTGCTGCGATATCATCTTCCGCAAAGTTGGCAAGGGCTACAGCTACATCACTACAGATACTATAGGATGGGTACTTAACAGCGCCATGCTCGGAAACGGACCACGCGAGTGGTGGCCCTTACAAGTACTTCTCAGTCTGCTAATCAGTCTATTGGCCCCATTCATCAACATATACATGAACCGTCAAATTTCAGGTTATTTTAGGAAGAATAAGAAATCAAACTGACTTTTCGATTTTCTCCTCCAACTTTCTTTCAAAACCTTTTCCAATAGACACCCACTGAATTCCATAAAGCCAGTTGACGGCTTTTATCACTTCTGCGTTCCAGATGTCCTTGGCCGTCTCCATCACACCGGGCCTGTAGTTGTAGTCCACACTATTTGTCCGCATAGGCAGAGGCTTGTTTCTGTCGTCGATGATTGACTGAGCTTCTTTGAGCTCATGGGATATAAAAGCCTGGTTCGACTTGAAAGTTTCCCCGGTCAAATATGCAATCGATCCGGTGAGCAAGATGCCTAAAGTTAGAGAGATTCGGTTAGTGTAACTCACCTCCTAGAAATCCGTGTATGCGTCCTCCCATTTGATTGGTGGTGTGGGGATGTCTCTGACATGAAGAGATTGTAGCGCTTTAGAGATGATAAGACCAATTGTGTATGATTGGGAGTCTTTAATCATGAGAAAGTCTTTAAAGTGATTTGCACCCTGATGTTCTTACTCTAGAGCTTTTTGGGGAAAGATAATAGGTGTTAAAGTCATAGTAGACATAGTTCAAGCTTTACTGCTCTGACCGGCGAATCATTATCCTTGAACAAGACACTGAGTATGCTAAGGTTTCTCAACTTCGGATTTAAAATCCTGGCACGTTTTTCGATCCTGGTCGTTCAACCAGTACTACAATAGCGTTCGGTCCGAAAGTGATTTGAATCTATTTTCGATTTTTTGAGCCAGATATAATGATGGATCATAACAACTTCCACCCAAGTTACACTTTCTGAGAAAGGGTCATCCTATGCAGAGACCCAACTCCTCGACTGTGTCGATTAATGACTGCCCGGGCATAGCCGAATATTTCAGTAGAAGGAAGACACCTCTTCCAGTGAACTTGACAATATAAGCACAAATTTATGTCTCCGTCGCTTCTTATGGAGCCTATTGAGTCTGTTGCTACTTATTTTCCAAACCACAGCGGAGCGGCAAATAATTCCATTACCAGATATATCATATGTCAAACCCCGCAAGCTTGGGTCATTCGATGATTTGATTTTTGAGTAATTTCAATGGTTCCATCTCGTAATCTTTCGGTGGCTACCATCTTTGAATATTCGCTGAGTGGACAACTACAGAATACCGCTTTTGAATCACTGCAGTGGGACAAATAACTCAAGGCACACCACTCACGTGATCACCACATTAAACGACATTTAAAGCTCGAGCGGCACAACTTCTAAATACAATCTCTAACGTGAAAAAAGGTGAAACTCCCCCATCCTTGCACCTCCTTATTTTTCAGTATGGGTTTGGGCAGAAGCGTCAAACACGAACGGGCGTTACTGAGGAATTTAGCTACAGCTCTTTTCAAAAACGAGTCTATCACAACAACCGCTGCCAAAGCAGCAAAGCTCAGACCGCTTGTGGAAATGCTGATAACGAAAGCGAGAAATGCTGCGCACTCTGGTGATGAGGAAAAGATAAACTATGCTCGTGGGAAAATCAGTGCTGATATTTTTGAAGCTGGAATCGTTCTGCCAAAGATGTTTGGCGAACTCGCTTCTCGGTACCAACATAGAGAAGGTGGCTATACCCGCATACTTAAACTGGAACCACGTTTGGGAGACAATGCTCCACAAGTCATAATAGAGTTGGTGGACAACACGCAAAAGGAGATGAAACTATGGATGCTGGCCCGTATAGTTGCCAGGCTAGAGACCCAAAGCCTGCCTATCAACACAGTCACCCAGCAGAACGTTTCTAAGCTTCTGGCAAAGAGAGAGAATGGTGAAAAGATTTTCGCAGATATTGTAGCCATTTGCAAAGAGCGGTTTTGCACTTCTCATGAAAATTTGGAAAATTTCCCTCGTGCTGAAATGGGACAAGTCTCCAGCTATAAGAAGCAGATGACTCCGTACTACAAAGTGGTGACTCCAATTGGTTCCTCTACCAAATAAGTTGTAGTTGTATATATGAATTGAATTTAGTTGATCTCTGAACATCTCTGAAGCGAAGCGAAAGAGATGATCTAAAAGCTAATTTGTGGCCGCATTGATATCAATGCGTATCTGATGCGAAGAGGAGAGGACTGCTATGCAGACAGTGTTGCGTAAGTTGTTGTTCATAATGTTGTTATAGCCTATTTGACGTTCGCTGCTGCAAAGAAAGCAGGATGTACACGTGCTTTGAGTGGAAATTTGAAGTTGATTCCAGTGTGCTACACCCTTTCTTAAGCAATTGACTGCGTGGGAGAGGCATGCAGTTTGTAGAGGTACCTAAGGGACCAAAAGGCTGAACGCAATTGGATCTTTTTTTCTCAAAGACCGTATTACTAATTAGGGTGCTCATGTCTGCGTAGCTCTGTATCTGTAATATTCTCTACTGAAACTGCTTCAAAGCTCAGTTTACCTGGACATGCATAGATTGCATGAAAGTATTAAATATGGCTGACCAGTGCGTCAGAATGCGACCAAAAGTATGGCCGGTGTACGGATTAATCTCAAGTTACTCACTTGTTAGCTAAATTTTTCGGCCTGGTGTATTCTTCAAGACGAGATTGCAACGCAGTGCAGAGAATAAGAGTCTCTGGATGCGACGATAAGTACGACGTGCACGAAGTTGACGAAAAACCAAGAGAGAGAATACATCTAATGAGCCATATATATCAGATTCTCGTTTTTCGCTATCCTCTGCTGTAAATCACGCTTGATAATAAGCCACAGACCAATGTTATCAGTAAAAAGGAAAAAAAATTACGTCGTGCGATCATTTCCGCTTCGCTTCAAAGATCTCACGTACGTCATAAAGCTTATTTGCGGTCCAGTAGAATAGCTCACTGAATAGGTAGAAACAAAAGAGATACACTACTACCAAGGTGGCCATAAGAGCTGTTAATCAAAGATGTCCTTCTATGGAAGGAAGGGTGCCTTAAGTTAAGAAACAGGCGTCGTGCGATCATTTCCGCTTCGCTTCAATGACTGCACTCCTCAAAAATCCACAGACCATTGTCATGGGTAGAAAGCAAAACCATTACGTTATGCGATCAGAATGAGATACTTTCAAAAATTGGAGAGCTTTTAGTCCGGATGCGACATGTGTTGAAACAGGAGGCATGTATCATGCAGGCACATGTTTCAGAGTGAAACTAACCAGTTTATATATAGAGATAGTTCTGTATAGTTAGATCAAGGTTTTAGGTTACAATACAATCGTCATTATTATGTCCTTGGATAACCAAATTCTACAACATGGACGTCGAAATAAACGAAAATTGGAGAGAGGAAAAAACTAATGAGCTGAATTCATCAATCTCTCGTACTTCTCTATTCTCCACTTTAAATTACGACTGAAGAGAAGCCACAGACCAGTGTTATCAGTAAAAAGCTGTAAATTAGTAGTATAATAAATAGATCTCTCTTCAATTCACGTAGTAGTTCATATGAGGTAGTACTCACTGTCCAACCAAGGAAAAACCGCCTTGTCGTGCTGTCATTTCCGCTTCGCTTCAAAGACCATCTTCCTGGGAAGTAAAGTAATGGCAGAAATAGTCAGCTTCCTAGAAGGGATGATATGAGCACAAGTCTCCCTTCGGCACAAGTCCAATGTATTATGCTCCACTCCATAATGTTGCAGTAGACCATGCATATACCAAGCGTTGCATGAGGATTTTGCCTAAACGATGGCCGCTCCATAGGCCGATGAGGCCTGAATTTAAAAAATGAATTCAAATCTCTTCTACGAGTATTCAGTCGATCTAAATAGGTGAGTCCCACAATCCGGTGTACTCAAATAGGCACGCTGCATATGCTGTAATATGACCCGAGTCCAATTGGTGACCAGGCTGAACCAATAAAATAGTTTCACATGCGTCTCGTGCATAACATTGCATGGTAAAGGGGAATTGGCAGCACAGGCAACTCGGTAGGTATATAAAGGGAGTCCTCGCTGTTGAAAGAAGGAGAGACAAATGATCAGCCGCAGGTCATAAGGAAGTTATACTTAAGTTAGACTCTTATACAAACAAGGACTACCCATTCAAGAATAAAACAACTCTCACTAAATCAGTGAACAAATCAATCTAAGGCAAATTACTAACTCTAAACTACTATACTACTTAACACACAGTAATGCAAATGGATAACTATGCCTAAATCAACGCACCACGGGGATTCCATCCCCGTATGCCAATAGCAATGATTAAAAAAAAGTCATGGCAGCAGTCATTTATAAATCTACTTCAATAATATAAAACCACGCGATAAGAGAAACAATTTCAAGATCATCTCTTCCGCTTCGCTTCAGAGATAATAGACGTCAACGATCCGATTCATCTCTTTTGCTTCGCTTCAGAGATATCAATACTTCTGGCTGTTGATTGTGTGAAGCAAAATCTTCTGCGAACGGTAACTCACATTCTTTGTCTTGTAGATGATCTGCTGGTAAACAGAAGAATGGTTATGCTTTAGAACAAGCTCAGTCTCTGTGAAGGAACCGGAAACTTTCTTCTCCTCTATCAGTTCCTTCAGAACGCTCACCAATTCCTCCTTAGACCCACAGTTGAACGCGGCAAATTCGTTCAACTTGATGGAGGTGAAAACCTTGGAGTAGTACTCCAAGAGCAGTCTGTGGCACGAATGCTTAAACACCTTAAAGTTTGCGTGGGTCAGAAAGAAGTCAGTCTTGAAAAGAACCTCGCACGCTTTTATATTCTCCAACGATTTCGAAAGATCAAAATCGTCAAAAGTTGACAAAACAAGCAACGTGAACGGATCCTGGTGCTGGTACTTTTCCTGCTTCAAAATCTTTATAAGTTCCTTCATACGCTTCGAATTGAGTCCGTACTTGCCGCAGCTGGTTGATATGATAGCCACAATTAAGTACCTCAAGATCCAAGGACAAGAAGCCTGGATCGTGCAGAGGTAACTAGAACTCATAAACAGATCCACCAGCTTATCCAACGAGTTCTCCTCACAGTAAAAGGCGAAAACAGACCAGTGGATGATCCACATTCTGTTGTGAAGCTGTTGCAAGGGGTTACCGTTAAAGGACTTTGAGTCTAAGATTTCCCTCAAAGTGGTGAGCTCATCCAGGACTGCATCTTTCTCCGAAGCCAAAATCAAAGAGGCCAGTCTTCCCCATGTGGCACTTAGGTTCAAGTCGCTGTTAGTGGAAAGAGCACGAAAGTTGCCTAGCAAATCTGCGGCGGTAAGGTAGTTCCCACACTGGTACTGGAATTGGCCAAATTCGTAAAGCTGATTGATTTTATCTTCTGAAATACCGTGCTTCTCACTCAGATACGTCTGGTTATGGTTTTTGTCGTTTGTTAGCTTGTCCTGTACTTCTTTTTGAGCCAAAATTTGGAGGGTGGGCTTGGTTTCTGCGTCCAACTTTTCCAACTGGGCGTTCACCTTCTGCTCCTTTTCGGTTAGTTCCTGAGGAAGCGGCTCGTTTGGGTGGAGCGCCTGGAAGTTTTCCTTTAAAGATTTAACGTCATTGGAGTCCATACGCAACTGCTGGCACAGCTGGTCGACAGATTTCTCTCCGTAGATGACATCACTCGACGCCACGATCGGGTAGATCAGATGGCGGTCCAAGAATGGTATGATCTTTTCTATGAGGTTGTATTTTTGGGCAATCTCCAACTCAGAGGCGGTGAAAGACATTGTGGATTATGTTTGGAAACTTTTTCAGATCCGTACACCACACGAACTGTGAGCGTTACCGAACAGTGAGGCTGACGAGATCAGATGAGTTGTGAATACTGTTTATATAGTGGAGCTGGCAATTATGCTCCTTTCTCTTGGGTAGTCAGCCTTGTTGAGGTTTCGTATCTGAAGCTATAATGTGGTAGATAGCTACTCTGCAACCATTGGAAGAACAAAGCCAGAGCTATACTGTAGGATTATCTAAGCATTTGCTCTTTGGGCTCTTCTTTCCAATATGTAGTCAATTATTGAAGAGATGATAATATTCTGGCCATTGCTAAAGAGAGAACTCACCACTCACACTGGAGGGTTTACCTCATCAATTATCTCCTAATCTATTACTGCCAGTCTTCTCATTAGAGGCAAACAAAGCAGATGGTGCTTTGCCTGACGTTGAATCAATAAACTGCAACGATTGGATAACCTCGACGCCTAATAGAGCGGAGAAGGTCGTTGTGCATCGACACCAACACTAATGCATATGGGTTGCTCAGGTCATCTGAGGGCATTCAGTTAAAAGTCAGCTGCTAACCATGAAGATTCTCATGCCAAAATTAGCTTAGTGCGACAGATATCTTGCATCTTGTATAAGTCACTACTTATAGTCGGAACGACAACAATAATATGCTCACTATATTCTCCTTCAAGCATCATAGGCTGGTATTTAGACTGGAATAACTATTCTCAAGTACCTGGAAGTAGAATATATACAGGGCTCATTCCCACTCAATAGACCTCATCTAGTGTTAGAACTCATGTTCTATATAAAGCTCACGTGACATTAAGTGCATGAAGATGCATATCGTTCATGCACGCTAGACTATATAAATAGCTTTTATATCTCTCATTACTTTGAGTGAGTCCGAATATATCTTAGTGCCCATAGTACCCGTTTTATCATCTAGGCTTATCTGCCTAAGTCACCAGAATCGCTTATGTAGGCTCCGCCCTTACAATTATATAGCTATTTTCGTTGATAGTATAGTAATAACGTAAAGTATAACAGCCAACCCACAGCTAAACAAATGGTTCCCTCTCACCTTTGAGCAATAAAATTGCCTCTTTTGTATTTATCACCTTCCGCAGCAGGCATTTTGTTGTTTTATAAGAATCCTGAAGGCTCAGAGCCGAAGAGAGTGCATTCTTAAAAGCGAAAACATGCACCCTACTTAGCACCAAATGGTGTTTCACCTCCGTGAAAAAAATAGTCTGAATGTGATCCACTTCTAGAAATAGTTGTACTGATTGATTATCAGGGCTAGAAAAACGTACCCTTGATCAAATCAGTATTCGACGGAGATCGAAACTAAAAGCGGACAGGCGGATTGTTACAGCTCAACGCAATGTGACATTCTCAGACATGACGCATTTGATGAAGAGGATGATCTTTCATCAAACAGTAGGCCTATAGACTCGATATAGCTATAGCATAAGTGAATAAAGCTAGCCCCACACTCAGGATAAAGTCTTCTAAGTCAAGCTCAAGATATAGACCACCCAAGCTTACTCAAAATACAAAGGAAAGAAAGCATACCAAAGACTCAAATGCTATCCAGCAATTACCTGGTCAACCTCAGAATGAAGCAAGATTTAGGTCATGAATCATCCGGTTTTGTGCCCATCCCAAAAGTACTTTGATATCACTCAAAGGAGGTTCGATCGATTTTGTCCAATCCGGAGCAAATGACTGATCTTTGAGTGGATCCTCTTCACAATACTGTAAGTTTTTATTGTCTGCAACTGCTCTGCATAACCAGTTGAACAGATAGCAGAGGTCTTGAGCAAATTGGGGGGCACCAGTACTTAGATGAGAATCCCTACTCATGAAATTTGAACTCTTTTTATCTGTCATTCGGGATATATCATTTGCTTGATTATCTGGAACACGAGTGTGAGCTAAAAAGAGAGTGCGGTGTGAATTTGTTCTACCCGAATGGCTAGATCAGAGAATTGATTACGTTTTTGACTTACAGAATCAAAGAGAACAAAGTTTCCTTGGTAGCTCATGGTCCGTGTACAGTTTAATGGTTTGTGCAATAGCTTTCAATTAATACATACTAATCACCGATAGTTACTCATATCCTCTTAAATTACAGCTAAGCATTTATATCCTTACACCCCTGAACGTACCAAAACTATTCCTGATTTGAGTGCATAACGCGTCATGGCGAGTCGATATATCCACCAACGTCTTCACATTGACAACGCACCCATAACGTACAGACTGCTTTCTCGCAAACTGGATCTTTCAGGAGACGATGCAAAAACGGAACTTGAACAGTATGCAAAATCAGCATCAGAAAACGTTTACGCACACTATATATTAATGGGCCAGGTTAAAGGCTCACACCAAACACAAACAATTCGACTTGTGGCCCAAAGTGAAATGCCAAACGCCAAGACAGACTTTTCTCGCATTGATTGCATTCATATATATTCACTCTCTGTTGTTAGTGACAAAGAGCATATAATGGAGGTGGAGACCACACTTTCGAACGAAGGACTCAAGAACTATACAGAGGACAACTGCGCAAAGTGGGAGATTATCAAGGGACACTCTCCGCATCAGATAGAACCTTCTGAAGAAGTAAAAGCCAAGCCTGTAGCAAATCGAAAGCCGATTTCGGTAGAGTCTCAGAGTGCGACTGAAAAGTCGTCTCAAAAGAGTTCCCAGGCCAAACAGTCCACTCCCTCTTATACCTCCAACTATGTTTCGAGAAAGGCGCCAAAACCTGACTCGGAAAAGCAGCAGAAAACGGCCAAAAAGCAAACCCCGAAACCTGTAACCTCGACCAAGCATACATACGTTTCTCGGAAAGTTCCGAGAGAGAAACTCACCATAGGCGATGCAGACGACGGAGACGAAGATGTATCGCAACTCTCCAAAGAGCAACGCCTTGCGAAGAAGAAAGAACTGGAAAGCTTGTTCGATGACGATGACTCTTTTATGGATGAGGGTGATCAATTTAGCGATACTCAGCCTGTTGAGACTCAAGGCGGTAATCCGGTCTCTCAAACTGAGTCGCAGGACGTTGAAATGGTGGAAGATCCTAAAGAGGAGTCTCAAAAAGTTGAAGAGGTTGTGGAATCACCAAAAGAAACAAAGGAGCCTTCTCCTGAGACGTATGTTGACGAGGAGGGATATACAATTACAAAGGCGAGGAAAGCGGAGAAGCCGCAGGTTAAAAAGGCTCCCGTAAAGTCGATTTCAGCTCTTCCCAAGGAGAAGAGCACGGGCAAGAAGAAGCAGTCTACGCTTATGAACTTTTTCGGAAAGAAGTAAATTGAAGAGTTGGTTTCTTTGATTACAGAGCTTTTTTCGTTTGCAGGTTAGTCAGTGGGTGCGCCTGCATTGCCGCGGCACTGGATATTTTCGACGTGCATGAACGGTATGCACGCTTATGCACTCTCATGCACGAATACAGTGACTACAAAGCGTGTCCTTGAATAGAAACAGACATGCTGTTGATCTTTGATTAAGCCGGGGTGTTTTTTTGAGTCTTGCCAACGCTTCAGAAATCCTCCTTAGAATGACATTCGATTTCCAAAACATGGCCCAAATTCTTGTAAACTAATCTCAAGCTTTCAGTATGAGGGAAGACGTTGTTGTTATGCCTTTAAACTCGTGTGTGATAATTGGGGTCTCTTCAGGATCTGAGATTTTATCTAAGCGAAGAAATGCGTCTATATAATCCTGAATGCCGGCCTGGAACACATAGCAACAGCTCCTTTTTATACTTCAGTGTATCTTTTGTCAATAGATCTAAGGGATGGTATGTTCAATAAATGTGTGTACTGCCGAATTATCTCACAAAAAAGAAGGATTTGGGGGTTTTGACATTGACTATTCTCCATCCGACTATGAGAGTATTAGTTTCGATCCAAGTTTTGGCTCAGGACCTGCTGACCCTTATGAGAGACCAAGTGGCTAAAAAATTGCTTTAATATCCCGCCTGCAAGCGGCACAAAGAGGGACAAAGAGGCTCAAAGGGGCATAAAAAGGCACAAAGGGGCACAAAGAGGCATAAAGAGGCACAACGAGGCACAACGAGGCACAAGAATAGACAGAAAGTTCTACAAAGAAAAGGCCCCATCGAAGGCATGTGAGTATAGCTCGCTGTGAGGCAAATCACCCATATAACACAAGGATCATGACATTTCTAGGATAACTCACAAAGCCATTCAAGTACAGTGCCTAGCCTACTTTTGAGTACCTTTAACCATCATGAATGAAACGTGGTCCTCATTGTGAGAATCTGTCAGACTTGCATTCAAAAGATAGCCGATCGCGAGAATGGACTCCTTTCAGGCACAGTGTTCAATAAGTCTGAGCATATAGACAAGAAAGTTGCTGGGGCGTTTTTAGAACAGTTTTTTCTTCTTCTAAACAATCATTAAACATAAGAGGGACGTTCCTTGAATCAATCTTCTGCAATGATAGCACAGCTCTGCCAACCACCTGCGCATATTGCTAGACACTTTCCATTTGTGTCAACTTTTTGAGGACTTTTAAAAGCAACGGCTGAATTGTCAAACTGCCCTCCCTCATAACCCTGCAAAGACTCTCTATCACCAAGCCCCAAGCAACCGCAAAACTGAGACTCTCTACCCCACGAAAGAAGGTCTCCGTCTTTTGTCAACGCCAGCTGGTGGTAGTCTCCAAACTGGACGTTGATAACGTTCTTCTGCTGCAGTGCTTTCACCACAAAGGGGAACTCGTTCTCCTTGTGACCAATCAAGACAAACCCGTCATCAGAGATTGCGGAGAAGCTTTTAAAAGATCCAGAAAGACGAACAAACTTTGGGTTGGTCTGCTCACTGTGGCTACTCAGCCAACTGATAAAGTTGACAAGAGGATAAGGTCTGGAACCATCCAAGTCAACACGATATATGCTGCCCGTGTCGGTGATGAATACTATAAAATCATTCAAAGCCACCATGTCAATGACCTCTTCTCCTGGAATGCGAGGTACAACTCTGCAATGAGCACGTGTGGGAGTTTGTTGCTGTTCTATGGCTCCCTTGAAAGGCTCTCGAGACTTCCAGTAGACAAGTCCCACTTTGTCGACAAGGCAACAGCTAAAGTTCCAGCCCGCTGCTATCTTTACGATCAAGTGTTCAAAGCCAAGGTGCAGTTTGATGCCGTTTTTGCCCTGCTTCGGGTTATCCCACGTCCAAATACAGTTGGAAGAGTCTAGAGCTATAAAGTGGCATCTTCCGCTGCTTACAGATACCAGATGGATGTCTTGCGAGTCAGTAAAGATCTCAAGTTTGGTTATAAAGCTGTTACTATTCGCAGCATTTCGAGGGAACGGAGGCATTGCGGCACTTCTGTGACCGGTGAAAGGCATTGGCATTACTCCAACAGCATCGCGGATTCCTCCACCCTCACGTTGAGTGAACCCAAGATGGTCTACAGGAAAGGGGAATTGATCGTCTTCGATCGGACCGGGCCCAGATTTGAGCCCACCATTCCAGTTCACACCAGTGTGGTAGAGGACACCGTCGCTAGTCAAGATTTGAAAACTAAAACCACCAGCTGTTACGTCCGCTAAAACTTCATCATGCAGGTGTTTAATTTCGGTAGGCCTGCATATGCACGGCTGCATTCCCGTGCGTGTAACATGCGTTTGAGGTGCATCTCTCATTAGATAGCCCAATCTGCCACCAGCCGTTTTACCCCAGGTGAAGATTTTCGCCTTTTTACGCAACTTGTAAAGATCGGGCCATTTGTAGGAAGAGGAGAGGAAAGGTGTCGGAGCGGTTCCAAAGGTTTTGACAAATAGAACATGCCACACGGCTGAGGTGCTGAGCCATTTGTGAATGTCGCGGCAGGTTGATCTGAGTGCAATTACATCTTCCACAGAAAGCAGTGTCACCAGTTGAGAAGAAATCACGTCCTCACCCAGTGTTAGTAAGGTTTGCATTGCTGAGGTGTGTGGAGGTGCGTCTTGAGTGGGTGGATGAGCACGTCAAATATTGAGGTGAATGTATGTTTCAGGGGGTTGAGTTAAATGAAGGGTTTCTGTGCTATAAAGTGAAAAGCGCAGCCTCAATCAATCGTTCCGGCTGCTTGTAGATGTTATGCACAATATGCACCATCATGCACGAATGACCGAACCACTCCAAATCTCTTCATGAATTGATTCAAGCTTTTCCATGGCAACAATGTGTTTTTCTAGACGTATAATGGTTCCATACAAGCACACCGATGAAACGCTTTTATAGTAGTGGGGAGAGCTGAGTGGAACACACTTCTAAATAGTCACTTGTTGCTCAACAGTATAAGGGACAGCTGACCAGTAGCATTTCCGTGCGAGGGACATCCTCTACTTTTCCGCATGTTAGTGAGTGAAACCCAACTCAAAACAAGAGATCGCAGTATCACTCTTTATCATAAATGATTAAATAAAGGCATGAAAGATGGGACAGAGAGTCCTCTCGGGCTGCAAGTTGATGCATGCATATGCAGGTATATGCAGAGCTTACAGTAAGTTTTGCTCATACGAATAGAGAGCTCCCTTTTGTTGAATCCTCGTTTATTAATGTAAATTTTCTCAGCTCAATTGTCTTGTAAAGTTCCTCAGGCACTGCCTCATTACTCTGCATATAGCAGTGTGCAGTTACGTGTACATTGCACAATATACATCGTCTCACACAACAAACCATTCAACGAGATCACCAGATAATAAACCATGTTCCGAATATAACAAGAGAGACCACCTGCTCAAATTCACTTCTCAAAAATGTAGGTCCCAGACACCATGTACCACCGGTTATAACCACCTTCCCGATTAGGAAATGTTATTATGGAATCACCTGACAGTGTATAGAATGAATATAGCGCATTTTTATGCCCCTTCAGTATGGGCAAATTTTCAACTGTATGGAACTATGTGACGTTAGATCGCCAAAAGACAGGAACGAGCCATGATGTGCAGTACTATACGTGCAACCATTGTCAGCACTCTATGAAGTATTCTCGACGCAATGGCCCCAACACTATACGGGACCATCTCAAGAGAAGACACCCGGATCTCGCATTAGAGAGACACTCGGACAGTGTTTCGGAAACGGGTGAGTTCCAGTACGAAACTCCAGAGAGTGCGCCTAATCCGCATTCTGAACTCATGCCTGTGCTTGAAGAACAAAAATTACTAGATTTTCTGTTAGAAAACGATTTGCCCTTTGACGTTGTTATGTCATCTTCTTTTCTTTCTCTATTCTCCTATTTGGAAGTACCAACTATGCATCATCTGCACATGATACTGCGATGGAGGTATCTTGATGTGGAGAAGGCTTTAATCGACGAAATACAATTGGCGAGTGCTGTGGCCATCTGCTTCGACTCTTTGCACATAGGAAGCGAGACCACCATTCTTGTCGTTATACTGCATATTTTCCATCAAGACAAAACCACAAGTCATCTTGTCACGTTAGAGAAGACCGCTCGAGGGAGTCTGGTTGATACAGTTACTTCATCTCTACTTGACTGCGTATCAAAGTTCAATCTCTCTGACAAACTGCTTTCCATATGCGGAGGCTCGTCAATGACAGAACAAGAGCTTTACAATTTCAAATGCGCATCTTTGGGAGAAGTGGTGAGTTCAATAAGTTTGGCTATGCCTGAGAGTGCTAGATTTACAAATATAAATTGTGGATGCAGCCGGCATCAGGTCAACCTTTTGGCGATGCACCTCACTATGTTCCCACAGTCTTATTCGCTCACCTTGGGGCTGTTCCAGCACGTGAATTACTTGGACGACAAGTACGTTCAGACGCTGAGGGCTGTGCCTTTCCAAACAGACCGGTTATTTTCCGTGGCTTTCAACTACAACTTACGGAAACTGCTCTCGCTTGATAATCAGGTGCTTAATATGATTGGTGTGGTTAAGGATTTTGTCATGCGATCTATGCATGAGGTGAGAAAAGTTAGCTAACGCCTCCAATGGCATTTAGGGTAGGACTGGTTTGCTTCAGAGACATGGATTGATCTCTTCACCTTTGCTTTGGAGATTATGTTATGAGATGCTTGATAATCAGGTGCTAAATATAATTGGTGTTATGCATCTATGCATGATGAGAAAAGTTTAGCTAACTAGGCTTGTGCCCTGTGCCCTGTGCCCTCCATTTCATGCCCATCGCAGTGTACTGCATGGCCCTCACTACTCGAGATACTACCGAAACAATTGGTACATGAGAGTAGCAGATCATCATTCCGCACAGTCTAGACGCTGCTGAATAATGGAGTTGGTTCTCAGATATTTAAGGAGCATCTTGAACAAGCTAACAAGGTTGGTGATTGACGATAGAAGTACATTTAGGGTATAACCAACTGTTTACTTCAAAGACATCATCTAATTGATCAATCTTCCCCTTCGCATCATAGAAAGGCTGACACAGTGATGTCTCGTTGCGACAAAGGGTATGGGCATAGCATCAGTCGATAAAAAATTACTCTCCAGTATGACTGAGGCCATTAAACCGGTAATCACGAAACCAGTCAAAACTGAAGCGTTCATCCATTGAACTCCTGAATTCTATTTTCAAATAGCGCCAGCTGATAAATTGGGTACTATAGGCACAAAGATATGCTCGGACTCACTTAAGTAATGGGAGATTTAAAAGCTACTTATATAGTCTAGCGTGCATGAACGGTATGCATCTTTATGCACTATGTCACGTGAGTATATGGAACAGAAGTTCCAACATCAACGAAGCCTCTTTAGCTTCAATGATCTCCCTCCTCGACAATCCGCAGACTAATTCCATCTGTAAAAAGAAAAATCTGTCGAGTCGTGCGAACATTCCGCTACGCCTTAGTGATATCCCTCCTCGATAATCCACATCCCACCTCGATAATCCACATCCCAATGTCATCTGTAAACTCAATTACGCAAATGATCGCAGTCCTCTGAAATTTTTTTTAAGAAGTTTCAGGAGTTCGAGATTCAGCTTTTCTGACAAGTAGATCGTTGACTTTGTCAAGAACTCTTGGAAGCTAAACTGATCAAGACAATATTTGCTGTGAAAATTTGACGACATTGCCGGTGTACTTTTGTTATGAGGGGAGAGCAACGGGCAACAAGACGATCCTCTAAGAATGTAGATCCTTTGTCATCTCTGAACTCATGTCAATTTGCCAGAATCAGCATTGTTGTCACACTGAATTTGTTCCCTCCCATCTCATAGTTGCACCTCCTACAGCGTCCAGATTTGAAAGCAACCATATCGGGTTGAAAGGCTTTACAAATTTGGCACGATTGGGAGGGCTGAAGGTCTAACCAAGACATTGAAAAAAAGGTTCCAGAGCTAACTATGGGGAGGTACTGATCAGGAGAAAAGGAGGTTTGCGAGGTGGAAAAATCGGTGGTGGAAGGCGAAGAAGAGGAGGATGATTGAGAAAATGAAGAAGAGGATGAGTCAATGGAGAGACTACAGACGTATTCGTAAGGGAGGAGGCTTGATTGGCTTACAGGGGGAGATCAAATCCTCAAATTCAGAAAGTTCCTATACTAAAGTTTGCATCAAACAGTCCGCGCTACATATGGTCTACCCAAAAAATTATTGATGCAGGTCGAGGAAAAGTGTCATTTTATAGCATTGACTCTCAACTGTTCGACACTCTTTTGCGAATCCTCACATTCAGAAGTTTCCGCTACCAAAGTCTTCACGAAGTAGCAGTTACCTGATTATGAGATTTACGTCTCTCACGCAGTTTTGTCATTCCGCACGAGTGAGTTGACGCCTCCGTTCACTAGCAGTAGGAGCAGTACTTGAAGGAGGTGGAACAGCCATAAGATGTCTTGAGAAAAAAAAAATATTTAAAAGGACAAGAAACAGGCAAAAGTGGCTACGAAGTTCAGTATCAACAGCTGATTTGAGTGATTTTCGCTTCGCAAGATTGAAAGGTCACCATTATGCAAGGTAGAGGTTACACACATTGTCGAGTAGTTGGCTATTGTTGGCCTGCATAGCATGCAGCAGTCGAGGTATAAATGATTTCAAGATGAATTGACATGGCGTAGATCATTGGATGAATACAAAGAATGAAGAAGATAGGTGCCAGGGTGTTTGGATGGGGACACAATTTGCGTCACAAATACATCCTTACATATTTTTTTGCTGAGAAATGAATTATAGCTTCTCAGCTTACGCTTCGTCGCAATGATTGGTGTAGATTTTTTTATGCGATTTATGCATTGAATGACAGCACATTAGGCTTACGCCATCACGTTCTCAATCCCAGCTCGCTAAAAGTGCGCTGCAAAATGTTCCTCGTATTAAACAGATTCACAACACGCAACCGCTCGTTGTTCAAATGCGCATTGTCCGAGCTCTGCCCACAGGGAAGCTGTGCCGCGGGAGCACCTAGCTCGTTTTCCAAAAACTTTATAGAAGCGATAGAACCTCCCTCTCTAATGAAAATAGGCTCAACCCCCCATTCTTTGGTGACGTTCTCCGCCAGGATCCTAAAAGCCGCATTGGAAGGATCTCCCAGCCATGGCTCAGCTTCCTGAAGCACTTGAATAGTGAGGGTATTGTCGCTACACAATGTGGCAAACTGTGTTTCGAGAAACTCTCTGAGTTGGCGTTTCACGTCCTCTGTTTTCTGTTCAGGGACAATTCTCGCTGAAACAGATGCTGTAGCAGTTTGTGGTATGATGGTGCTATTTTGAGGTCCGCTAACGGTGATTTTGTGAAGACTCAAAGACGGCAGACGCCATTTTTTTAAAAGGTCCTCTACCGTATAGGAAATCTCAGCCTTGCTTACAATGTCCTCGTACGACTTCTTTTCCGCTTCGCCAATCTCCTTAACGGGTTCATAGAATCCTGGAACCAATACTTTCCCTTCTGTGTCGGTCAGTTTCGACAAGAGATGAACCAAGTCTACTGTAGGCTCTCTGGCCAGCCCACCGTCTACACCCGAGTGGAGATCTGGTCTGTGCGAGGTTATTGTAACAGAAACAGAGACCAGTCCACGCAGTCCGTAATTGAGGCATGGCAAATTATCGTCTAGCCAATAGGAGTTTCCTAGCAGAATCCAGTCTATCGGGCCGATGAGATCTTTATTTTCCTTGATGGCTTTTTGCAGTCCGAAAGAACCGCACTCCTCTTCTCCCTCCACCAAAAAGACAACGTCACAAGGGAGCTGTTGCTGGCAGTATAGCTCTGCAGCCGCATACATAGCAGCCAAGACTGGACCTTTGTTATCGGTGGCTCCGCGTGCGTAGAGGTAGCCGTCCTGGGCCCGCATTTCAAAAGGCGAAGACTCCCAGTTGGAGAGGTCGTTAGCCTGTATTACGTCGTAGTGGCCGTACCACAGAATGCGCTTTTTCTTGTGAGACGCTCCTCTGAGGTTGGCGGAGAAGACCGCATGCACGATCGGGTTCCCGTTCCACACCGGGATGAGCTTTGCGATGGCTCCAAAGGTTTTAAAGGTCTCACACAAGAAATTGGCACACTTGCGTGAGTCGTCGATGTACATTTCCGGGTTCTTTGAAACGGTTGGGAAGGAGATGAATGTCGCTAGAGTCTTGAGCATGTGATCGTTTCCCAAACCGAAAACAGAGTTCTTACGCATCGACCGAGGAACCCAGTTCTTACTGCAAACGTTGGTAACGTCCCACACAGAAACGCTCTTGTCGGAACCAGCTACGGCCAAGGTATCTACAGACCCACTACTGAAGACACTCATAGATAGGGCCGCTTTCCCCTCTACGGACCAGTCGCTCTTCACCTCGCCTCGCAGCAGCCATTTGGTGACACCTTCGCACGTACCCCTAAAGAGCACGTCGTGATGCAGAGCTATTGAGAAGACGTTATTCTCGTCGGACGCAAAAGAGCGCAACTGCTGGTTGGTGGAGAGATCCCACACGTTCACTTGGCCTCCCGTCAGTCCGCAGTAGAGAAAAGTGTCTTTGATGGCGAACGACAAGACGCTGTGATCGTTTTCCACTTGACTCACAACTTGCAAGTCGTTCTGTCCGACTCGCCACAATTTGACCATTCCGTCTCCCCCAGCAGATACAAGCACTGGGGAGGAGTCAAAGGTGTTGAGAATTTGCATGGCGTAAACGTAGCCGTTGTGAGCGTAGCGCATCACGTTGCATGCGGGCACTTCAATCAGCTTTGACGTTATGGATTCCGCTCGTTTCAGCTGACGCGGGTTGATGTTGCCGCCTGGACCCTTAGAGTCGAAAAATCGGTCAAACCGCATAGACGGCAGGTAGCTTGGGTCGGTTTGAGGAGATATATCTCGTAAATGTACATACAGTATGCTAGCATTTTGAGCACCAAAAAATACAGTGTGGGTATCGTGGGCCCATGCGATACTGAAAACATCGCCGATATCGGCCAAAGAGTAGATGCAATGTGTTTCTGTCAGCGTTTCAATGTCCCACACTTTGACAAGAGAATCGGAACCGCCAGAAAAGAGAATGGATTCGTCTTCAGAGATGGTCAAGCTGAGCACAGACCCAGAGTGCGCGTTGAAAGTGACTCTTTTGGTGAATGTCTCGAGATCGTACACCAGAATCTCACAATCCTGTGTTCCGCAGAACAAAAGTCCTCTCTTGGGAGAAGGGGCCACGCATACTATGGAGTATTCGTAGGTGAATCTGTGAAGCAAGCTGGGACACAAGTCCTTTTCCTCGTCAGTCGGCTCCTGACTGGCTTCCCGGGGAAGCGTGGGATGAGTTAGAGGAAGCTGACGCATTTTTTATGCATAGAAACATCCGGACATTTTCACCGTGGTAGTCATCTCATCTCTGGTCATCTCTGTCATCTTTGAAGCGAAGCGGAAGAGATGGCCTTGAGATTAATTTGCGGATTATCTTTTGCGGAGGAGATGATCTTGAATCTGTGG
>JAJLWQ010000378.1:0-28736 GCA_030570875.1 Citeromyces matritensis
GATCATAAAACCAATCAGTCTCGAGCCAAAACAGGTCAAAACCTTCAATCTCCTTGAGAATGCTTGGTGCGAGCTTGGCTGTCCAACCGCCCGATTGGTGAGTGCCTTTCCAGGCAATTTCTAAGGCAGTGTTTTGATACCTTTCTATCACGGGTGAGAACTGACGATAAAAAACCAAGACATCCGAGTTTTTGTTCATAGATTTCGTTTGATGTTCAAAATCCAAGTACATGTTGTGCGTTTGTAATTACACAAAAATGAATTTGAGCCGCACAGCGAGCATCGCTCAGCATCCTAACATCTTACCCAGGTTTAGTGCTTGGTTTAACGAAGCAATTTTTCAGGAAATGATTCTAGTTGGTGATAAATTTCAGCAAAAGAGAAGATACCATGATCTTTTGATTTTGGCCTGTCAGTCTGCCAGATCGCCGGGTTACTGAACACACAAAGGGCCAAAAAGAGACTCATTCCCGGAACTGATTTCTTTGCATCGGACATCCAAAGGGCTGAAAACGGTGGCTCGCGATATGCTCGGCTTATACCCATCCTGCCAGTGCTTCGTAAGTCTGAGATGCAATGGAGCTCCGGTACGGGCGATAAGAGTCCTTGGTAATCACACCAACGAATACTATCGAGAAAGAAGGAGTTTTCTGCAGAATAGTACCATTCGGTACTACTGTTTTTGTTTGCGGGGCTAAATCAACGCGGTCTCGATAGTACCACACAGGACTTCATGGCCTTCGTGCTGCTCCAATTCCAATCGAGTCCGCACTATACCATTGTAGCATGTAGAGCAATTCAAGTCACATTGTAGCATCTTATACTCTTCTTCTCGGCATAATCATCCTTCCGATACAACTCAACGAATTGAAACTATCCCTGGTAGTGCGCTCAACAAAATCAACTGACTTCGATCTGACTCCGATCTGACCCCATAAGTCTCTTGACTCTGCGCAAAGAACCTCACCATACGCTATGACGCTTCCACAAAGAGCACGGCTACTCTCCACGCTGCAGAGAACGAAGGAGGGACTGTTCAAGACTCCTATTTACGATCTTCATGTTGCCAAAGATGCCAAAATGGTTGACTATGCAGGGTTCTCCATGCCTGTTCTTTACAAGGGCCAATCTCACATAGAATCGCACAAGTGGGTTCGCCAAAAGGCTGGACTGTTTGATGTTTCCCATATGCTACAGCACAAAATTGTTGGACCTGGATCGGCAGCCTTTCTAGAGAAAATTACACCGTCTAGTGTCAAGGATCTCCTTCCAATGAGCAGTACTTTAAGTGTTCTTTTGAACAAAGAGGGTGGGATTATTGACGACTGCATTATAACCAAAGAAGAAGAGCACGAGTTTTATATGGTGACGAATGCAGGATGCAGAGAGAAAGATCTCGCATTCATCAAAAAGGAATTGAAAGCATTCCCCGGAGGATCTCATCAGACTGCTCATTCAACTTTTGAAGGTGCATTACTGGCGCTGCAGGGACCAAAAGCTGCTGAAGTGCTCAAAAAGTTTATCGGCGAAGATGCCGACCTAGATTCACTCTACTTTGGCAATTCCAGATTTCTTCCTTTGAAGGGTTTCTCACCTGAAAAGGCTCATGTTGCTAGATCTGGCTATACCGGAGAAGATGGGTTTGAGATTTCTATTCCTGACGGTCCAGCTGCTCTGGAATTTGCTTCCGCGTTACTCGAGCTGGAGGATACCGTCAAGCCTATTGGTCTCGCATCAAGAGACTCTTTGAGACTAGAAGCTGGAATGTGTCTCTACGGAAATGATCTGAACGAGCAGATAACTCCGGTGGAGGCTTCTTTGAACTGGGTGGTTGGACAACGCAGAAGAGGGGATGGATCAAAGTTCAACGGCAGCGATAAGATCCTCAAGCAACTCGCAGATCCAAAGGGGAGTGTCTCCTTCAAGAGAGTTGGACTCAGATCAAAAGGCCCCTCTCCCAGGCACGAAGCCAAAGTGTTCTCCGCTGATCAACCGGACTTGCAGATTGGTGAGATCTCGTCTGGCTCGCCTTCCCCTACTATTGGAGGAAACGTGGCTCAGGCTTTCATCAACAAGCCTTTTAACAAGGTGGGAACAAAAGTCTTGATTGATATTAGAGGGAAAAAGCGTGAGGGTGTTGTGACCAAAATGCCTTTTGTGGAGACTCACTTCTATAAGCAATAGTTTGAAGATAGGATGATAAACTCAGGTAGAACTATTTGCCTTTTCTGGACCTCAAAACTATGCCTGGATACTCTTGAACAGACTGTTCATTTCTGGTCTACTATCTCTGAAGCGAAGCGGAAGAGATGATCTAAAGATCAATTTGTGACCACATCATCCGTGCTTTCACTCTAGATTCGAGAAGTATTTGGGTGAAGAGCTCTATTTCATTTAGTTACGAGTGTGTGAAGGTAGGTGAAACAGATATATATTATATACTATCAAAAAAGTGGGCTAAACTGGCAATTTAATAAAGTTTTTGGGCTAAAACAAATACATACATATATCGCCACAATATGAAATTCTTCATTGATGATCTGCCTGTGCTGTTTCCATATCCACGGATATACCCCGAGCAATATGCTTATATGTGTGATATTAAGCGGACACTAGATGTTGGAGGTAATTGTATTCTGGAAATGCCTTCAGGGACGGGGAAAACCATCTCCTTGCTCTCTCTCACAGTGGCCTACCAGATGCACTACCCTGAACACCGAAAAGTAGTCTACTGCTCTCGAACCATGTCGGAAATTGAAAAGGCCCTTGTTGAGCTGCACTCGCTGATGGACTTTCGTTCCAAGGAATTGGGCCATGAAGAAGATTTCCGTGGACTGGGACTTACGAGTCGTAAAAACTTGTGTCTACATCCAATAGCCTCCATGGAGAGAAAAGGAAATGTTGTGGACGAAAAGTGTCGTAGAATGACCAATGGTCAGCTCAAGGCGAGGATTGAAGCGGGCCAAGAGAGCAAAGATAAACTTTGCTCGTATCATGAAAAGCTCTACGACTTGGAGCCACACAATCTAGTGCCGAATGGTGTGTTCTCTTTCGAGGACCTCATCAAGTACTGTAAAAAAGAGGGCACGTGCCCGTACTTCACGGTGAGAAGAATGATGCCCTTTTGTAATATCATCATCTACTCGTACCACTATTTATTAGACCCGAAAATTGCAGAACGTGTTTCTCGCGAACTGTCCAAAGACAGCATTGTCATCTTTGATGAGGCTCACAATATCGATAACGTCTGCATTGAATCGCTGTCACTGGATTTGACAGACGATATGCTCCGAAAGGCTTCTCGTGGAGTAAACAGTTTGGCGAAAAGGGTTGATGAGGCAAAACAACAAGATTCAGAAAAGCTGCAAAACGAGTACGAAAAATTAGTAGAAGGTCTTCGAGAAGCAGAAATTGCTCGCAAAGAAGAACTGTTCATGGACAACCCGGTACTTCCTCAGGATCTGCTGGATGAAGCAATTCCTGGTAATATTCGAAGGGCAGAGCATTTTGTTTCGTTTTTGAAGCGGTTCGTGGAGTACCTGAAAACGAGAATGAAGGTTTTGCACGTAATCTCGGAGACCCCAACTTCTTTTCTGCAGCACTTGAAACAACTGACTTTTATAGAGCGTAAACCCTTGAGATTCTCATCAGAAAGATTATCGCTGCTGGTTAGAACACTCGAACTACAGGAGATTGAGGAGTTTACGGCACTCAAAGACATTGCTACTTTTGCTACGTTGGTTTCCACGTACGATACTGGGTTCCAGTTGATTTTGGAGCCTTTTGAAACTGAGACCGCTACTGTCCCAAACCCCATCTTGCACTTTACCTGTCTGGATGCCTCTATAGCTATGAAACCGGTTTTCGATAGATTTTCCTCGGTCATCATCACTTCAGGAACGATCTCGCCGCTGGACATGTACCCTCGAATGCTCAATTTTGAAACTGTCGTTCAAGAGTCGTACACAATGACGCTTGCCAGAAGATCGTTTCTTCCCATGATAGTAACCAAGGGATCTGACCAGGTTGCCATCTCATCTCGTTTTGAAATAAGAAATGATCCCAGTGTGGTCAGAAACTACGGATCTCTGCTGATCGAGTTTGCTAAGATCACCCCAGATGGACTCGTTGTGTTTTTCCCCTCGTATCTCTACATGGAAAGCATCATTTCAATGTGGCAGAATATGGGCATTTTGGATGAAGTGTGGAAGCATAAGCTCATCCTTGTGGAGACGCCGGATGCACAGGAAACCAGCTTGGCTTTGGAGACATACCGCAAGGCTTGCTCAAACGGAAGAGGAGCCATTCTTTTATCGGTTGCTCGAGGCAAGGTTTCTGAAGGAATTGATTTCGATCATCACTACGGTAGGACAGTACTCATGATCGGAATCCCCTTTCAATACACAGAGAGCAGGATTCTCAAAGCCAGACTAGAGTTTCTCAGAGACCACTACCAGATCAAGGAAAATGACTTTCTTTCATTCGACGCTATGAGGCATGCCGCCCAGTGTTTGGGAAGAGTCTTGCGGGGCAAAGACGATTACGGAATTATGGTGTTGGCCGATCGACGGTTTGCCAGGAAAAAGCAGCAGCTTCCAAAATGGATCTCTCAAGCCCTGCTTGACGCCGATACAAATCTGTCTACAGATATGGCTATCTCAAGCGCCAAGAAGTTTCTGAGAACGCTGGCACAACCCGCCAACGCTAAGGACCAGGAAGGTGTGTCTGTGTGGAATTTGCAAGATTTGGAAAAGTTTCAAAAACAGCAGCTCCAGTATGAGGGAGACGAAATGGAGCTGGACGATATGCAGCTGACCAAAGAGGAAGAGGAAGCTTTAGCTCGTTTGTAGTACATGATTATTTCAAAAGCATTCTCATTCATTATCGGAAGTATCAAAAAATCAGTCGCGCTGAAAGTCTCGTAACTCTCATCACTTTTTCCACGAGGGAAGCCAGCGAGGTGATATCCCGTTCGCCTACTCACGGGTGGTGTGCTATGCTGGATTGCTCCCCTTTAGCGGTAGTACCACTCATTGCTGACATTCTGAAACTAGATTACTCATAGCACAAAATGTCGTCCGCGAGAATCGAACCGGACACCTCAACTGTGAGCGACGCGAAATTCGAGCACAGCTCCAACGCTTCCGACACAGGCCATTACAGCAAAATCGCCGGCAAAAAAGTTGACTATGATGGCACTTAGTGTGCGCAGTCTGAATTTTATCTGCGTAGACACTATTTGAGCACTGGAAAGAAAGCGTGAAAATTGCACATCCCCGATGGAGCTCTATCTCTTCTCTGGTATGTGGAGCAGGCGACTGGATCACAAATGGGAACTTGAATGTCTGAGCCGATGGGTTCATTTTGAAAGTTGTTCATGTGATTGATGCTCAATTAAGCTCGATTATTTTTATTTTCTTTCGACAAGAGATCACACCTACAATCTCACTTCAACATAATCATTTCATTTCAATTCAAGTATAGCTGGCTCGAAGTCACTCGCAATTTTCAAGGATCGCAGAATTTTTGCAGAAAAGTTGGCCCACATGTCACATTAGGACCCCAGAATTTCGTATTCACAATGGGAGATTCGGTTTGGTACTTTTCATGACTGGATTACAGCTACTTCGTACAAAAAGTGAGATTACATGCAGTAAGCATGTGGAAGATTTCGATTCCTGTAACTCTGGAAGTAACTTAATATCGTTACACTGTCTAATGACCGCCTTCTGATTCTTTACTGTTGGCAAATTTAAATCAATAGACCAAATGCATGGACGTAAATCAGATGTCCACTACCTATTGATTGTCTCCTCAGCCCGATTGCTTTTTCGAATGGCAGCTGTGGATGTAAGCAAAGATTTCCTTTAGTGATTCACCATCGCAGACAATCTTGGTATGTTTTTTCAGAGTTTATATACAGACTGATTGGTAATTCGCCCATCTCAGCGACGGCATCAGTCTGACCAAAAGTTTCAGCTCCACAAAGCTCCAGTCATTATATGCTATCCAACAACCATGGGTGTGAGTTCTTACGAGTAGTATTTAATTGCCATTTTAGTCTGAGGAGCAATGTATACGTGTCAGAGATACGACTACAAATTAGTATATATTTCACCTCCTCAATGCGAGATGATATTATCACACATAATGAGATGTTCTAGACAATTGTGTGGTATTCTGTATCGAGGTAAACGAATTAAGATTTCTTTCAAGTTGAGGTACGTGGTGAATGTGCATGAGTCATAAAGGCTCTCTCCAACTTCACTCTCTGAACATGCACCAGAGTAGATGATTAATGGTATCATCCAAACTGAAAGCCCCATATGTGCTCAGATGGATCTCGCTCATCCTTGAGTGCTACGTGCTCTCATATGCATAAGCCGGTTTAGATTAATGTTTCAACTTCTTTTACAGTATCTCACACACGAATTTGCTTCGCTACATAAAACAATGCAAACAATCAAAATTAAAGGTATTTACAAACAGACAAAATTCTCTTCATTTGGAATGAATTCATTTTAAGAGTCTCCTGAGAAGTAATCGAGTGTAACATTTTCAATAGGTTAACATCACTTCAAGATTTTCCTGTGAGATAAAGGAATTTAGCATTTTCAATAGGCCAACAATAAACAAATTAACTGATTAGATAAGAAACAACGAACCGTATCGATGCAACAGATAAAAAAATTGCTAGTTACTGTAAGGGTTGAGGCCTACAATATCAGATCAGGTGACCTAGGCATAGCCTAGATGAGGTGTATTGAGTGGGAGACAGCCCTTATATAGTCAACAGAAGGTAGGGTAACCACCAGAACCTGACAGTTACCAGCTGCATCAACTTGACAAGGCCGCACAGAAATTTTAAATAATCTCTCTTCGCCACTTGGAGAAAATCCAATTCACAAAATCAACATCTAAATCTTCTCACTCAATCAAAAGCAAGCCAACTAGATCCATCCCCTATTCAAAGGACCGGTATTAAGTCAACTCCGTAAACCCGAATCTAAATGATATATATACCGGCGAATATATTAACCAGATTATGTCTCTTAGTAAGCCACTAAGACTTCTGCTTCTTGGAGCTCCGGGAGCTGGAAAGGGAACTCAGACTTCAAAGCTACTGAAAAAGATATCTGGTTTACAGAGTCTTTCTTCTGGAGATGTTTTGCGTCAGGAAATCGCAGGCTCGTCGGCCACGGGAAACTCGATCTCGCAGTATATCGAGCAAGGAAGACTGGTTCCCGACGATATAATGATTGGTCTTATATACGGAAATTTAAAGACTCGTGGATGGTTGTCTCCGAACTCCAGTTGGCTACTCGACGGTTTTCCCAGAACGGTTCACCAGGCCAGATCACTTGCAGATCGCTTGAAAGAATCAAAACTGAATCTCGTGGTTGAGCTGCAGGTTCCAGAAGAGGTGATTCTTGACAGAATCGAAAAGAGGTGGGTTCATATTCCCTCTGGAAGGGTTTATAATATGGACTATAACCCTCCCAAACAGTTTGGGAAGGACGATTTCACGGGAGAGCCACTCACGAGACGACCGGATGACACTGCTAGTGTGTTTAAAGAGAGAATGGCCTCGTATCACAAGGAGCTGAAGCCTTTAAAAGAGTATTATGAAAAGGAGGGGATCTTTAATTCTGTAAAGGGAGAGACATCCGATATTCTGTATCCCAAGCTTTACGATTTGATAATGGAAAAGTTTGGTTAGTTGATAATGAATCTAAAGAAAAAAAACATAGTTAAAACAGTACATAGTTATCTGGTGAGAGCCACTCATTGAGATTATAAATACGGTAATCAAGGAAATTTGATGATGAGTATTTTACACTCTCACGCTCTCATTTCGAAAATATGCAAACAAAGTCTGTAAATGGTGGGTTGTCGACCTGAGAAAGTTTTAACCCCACGATTCTTTGTGCTCAAATTTCGTGTTTCGAAGCTACCTCAGTACTTTGGTCAGCCTCAACCGATAAAACAACATACTGTTGCTGGCATGGATAAAGTGACTCAAAATCTGTCTGGGAAGAGAACAGGAGCTATAAGACTCCACCCATACAAAGCAAAGCAGACCCATGAGCTCACAATTTTGACCCAGGTGTTGAAATAAGTTCTGCCCACTGGAACAAACCCGTCGTCAAAGTCCACATGCACGTTTATAGTTAGCAGAGCAGCAATATATTGAGTGGCCAAAAAGAAGATGACGTGGAACAAAAAGTAGTTATACTTTGTGAAATTTTTTTCCTCTCCCACCTCGTCCGTTTGATCCATGTTCAAGTACTCTGGATCGTTCAAGGCGCTCTCTGGAAGAGAACCTTCATCAACAGCTTGACGGATAGCCAGCATTCGCATCTCACTTCTGCCTGAAGGCTGCGAAGTAATAACGTCAGATACCGCATCGTAAGATGAATTTTCCCCGTGTTTGAAGGCCGAGTTACCGGCCGCCCTGGTTGTGGTATAAGCCACCGCTAAAAAGGTGAAAACAGCACCGACAATTACGCTAATTGTACGAGTGCCCTTTGAGCGAATCAAGGGATTGCACAGCTTGTCGTCTGGTTCAGAGAGACATGCACTGAAAACGAGATACGTGCAATACACACAACACATTGAAGACTGCGCTAGCCCAGCATTGGGATTATACTCCTGTACAAGCGGTGTAACACTGAGACCGGTAATCAAACCAACCAGTATCAAGTTCACTGTTACTGCAGCGGTATTCAAACCGCATCCTGAACGAGCAAAGAAAATGTACATCACAATTGTCAATAGAATGGTGCCCAAATACATGGACAAAGTCCCTCCAACGAGAAGGCTTCTCCAGAACCTGTCACCCGTACAGCTGGAGCCATCTTCGTCTTCCTCATCGTTGAGGTAAATCTCTCCCTCTTCTATACGTTCTAGGCACGTTTCTGCCCACTCATGAGCAAAATCGACCAGCAAAATCAATCCTATTCCTATAAAGCAGGTGGAGAAAAAGATGGAGAGATAATTTCCCCAAAAGATGAAGAACTTGTCGGGGATAATGTAGGAGATAAACAACGTCAAACCCCATACAAAAAGTTTGGAGATCCAGTAACCATTCTGAATGACACCCCTTGGATTTCTTGTCGATTTAACTCCAACCAAAAGGCCAGCAAGCACAAGGTGGACGACTCCAAGAGAGAAATTGATTCTATGAACGTTGGTGAAACCAGTACACCCGTTTTCCCTGCAATATTGCTGTCCAAACTTGAAAATCCCCCAAGTAAACTTTTCCAGCCGCTTTGTAAGGAAGCTAGAAAGGGAAACCCACGAAATGATGGAGTTCACAAGAAAGAAAATCGCATACGTTATGCGTGTGGCAACTGAGGACTGGAACGCTTTCAGCAGCGGGTTAACGGAAGGCGAGCAGAATCCGGAACATATAGCAGCTCCACAACACGAAGCAGCCCAGTTGCCGAAAAGGCTGACGGGAAGAAATGGTAATGAAACGAGGGCGCCCATTGTGGTGTGCGGGTGCTGAGGGTGTAAGACTATGACATGGCAGGGAAAGTTTACTTTAAAAGTGCAAAGAAAGAGAATTAGCAAGCGGACTTCTCAGAATAAGAGTCGTAAGAGCTGAGTGGGCTGGCAAGAAAAAAAATTAGGTCAGTCAAAAAGAGTTGCGATTTCTGTGGATCGAACACAGGACCTCCAGATATACTGACCGAAGTTGTCTTCAGTCTGGCGCTCTCCCAACTGAGCTAAAACCGCTTGATACTGAAGGAGATTAAAAAGAAATCTAAGTCCAAAGTGATACTACGCTGAAACGCCGCTGCAGCTTAAATACATCCTCCTCGTCGTCCCTCATAGCCCAAAGACCCATTCAGAGGTCTCATGTAAAAATGGTGAACTCATTGCGTCCAGGTAGACAGGAGCACATTTGAAGAGTATGGAGGAAAATCAGTACGAATGTTGCAGGGGAATGGCTATAGTCAATGATTGCATCTTCGAGAAGGAAATAATGGGATTCCACCGGTAATGAGTAATGCGTAGGCGTCAAGCGACTGCCTTAGTTTTAAAATGAGAGTTAATCTGTTAGAAATGGGAAGAGGTGGCGGCCAGCTGCTCGCCGAAGGTCATCGAAAGAGCCCCGGGCTCACTTCAGTCCAACAAAAGGGGCAAACTATCTCACATTCGAAAAGCTAAGCAAGACCTCAAAGTTTTTTCTCGATATAAATTTTGTGAAACATCGCATCATCTAGGTGGGAGCAGAAAGAAACTTGGAGAAGAATGGTGACAACATCCCCACACCAATGGAACCTAACCAGGAAAAGATTGCCCAGATATGCAAAACTAGAGATAATATTGAGGCACTACTGATAACCATTCAACGGGTCAAAATACGGACCCAGGTTTTAACAAGTGAAAATGATTACCTGCAGGAGTATGTGGGAAGTTTAATGGGGAGTGGGTCGATGGACCAAAAATAGCGTGCATATCGATTACACAGAAGGGAATTTTTGATAACGTACATACATACAGAATGGAACATAACCTCCAATTATCCACTAGGTCTCTGAACAGACTGAAAAATGTTGACGGCAGATCGAAAAAAGGAGATTCTCGTAAGCATATAAAAGCCCAGTCACCCATCAAATCTAACATCACAAAGCTATGGCGCCAATCGATATAAACTCTCTTGAAAATGCGCCGGTCAGCAAAGAGAACAACTCGACTCGAACATTCGTGCCAGTAGAGAACGGGTTCAGTAAATCGCACTATACTACAATTCAGCCTTCACCACCTTCATCAATCGAAGCAGACTATGAGCCACAGGGCAGTCCATTAGCAGAAGGTGACTATCCATTCAACTTGCAAGACCTCAGTTTAGAAAGGTATTGCCGCGCTGCTCCATTTGTAAACGCTGCAGGCACCACATCTCCGGTAGACGGTGCTAGTTTCGCCGAAAAAAGTAAGAGCTGGTGGAATGATTTGGTAACTCGTCTCAGAAGACTGAAAAAGCACAATCTCAATAGCGACATGCTCATTTAGCTTTATTTAATTGCATTTCTTCTCTCATAAATTTGCTCAATCCAATCCTTTACTCCATTCTTCAAATAGTGGTCTCGTTTCACAAACTTCACCTCTGACCGATGCGTGCTTAAATATAAGCTTGCACCTGACCAGGGCCCTATTGTGCTTACCATTTTGTAAGAAGTCAACTTATTCACTAAGACCGTCTTTACTTGGTCATGATTTGCTATGCTTCCTATTACAATCAAGCTCTCGCGAAGCGGCTTTCGCAGATCAATTGGGAGCTTTTCCAAAATCATGTTCAAAAGCGCTGTAAGGGGCTGTTCATCTGCATCGAAGCTTTTGGGTTCGTCTGAGGGGAACAATCGTTCTTCAACTAAACGACTGGTGAAAGAGGACATGTCATCTTCTTCCATATAGGAACTGAAGTCATTACCGCAGCCTCTTGTGCTTGAACCCATATAGTTGTGCATAATACGATAGTCGTAAACTGGAACAACATCTACACTATGCCAATTAAACTGAATCACTAGACCCTCTTGAGTTCCAGCAGCTAGACAGCTTGCGAGGGAGGCAGGAATACACCCGAGTGAGTGAACTCGGAAACGATTCAGTAGGCACTCATGCAGCATGCAATTCAGCCATAACGGACATGTTTCTCGCAAAACTAGCGTAATATCACAACTGCTTGCAGAAACACATAATCTGAAAAACATGTCCTGGAAAGCTGTACAGATCTGTTTGAACAGTGCATATTTTTTTTCATTGATGTACTCAGTACCTTCAGGCTCAAAACGATTCAGGTCCCAGTATTGACCTCTTCTCTCAGGAGGGGACTGGATAATTCTGTCAACCCGAAGTGAAAAAAGCGGGTTGTATTCCCCAGCAAACCCTACTTCAAAACCATCAGCATCGAGCGATAGAACAACCTGGTTCATATCCGCACACCTTTAGCTTTTAAGGCATTTGCAAGGTGAAAGAGTAGTCTCTTTGCATCTCAATGAAGGTTTTCACCTCCATTTGCAAACTTCAATTGAGGGTTGCTCGCCATTTCATAGTTGTGCTCATATGTTTTTTGTGATACAAGTTCCGCTATATAAAAACGTATAAGACAAGTGTACTTCAGAAGGTCACATTTACGACTGAAGCTTGATAATAACAATTATGCAAAAATATCTCCCAGAATGAAATTGCTTATTTGCGCCTTGGCTCAAGTCGTCTCTAACCGCCATGCTATATAACTCTTTTTACCCGCGGCTTTCATAAATCCGTGATAGTTTAGTGGCTAGAATTACCGCTTGTCGCGCGGTAGACCGGGGTTCGATTCCCCGTCGCGGAGAACTTTTTTGCTCGCATGACGATACATAACCCTTGACCCTTTTTTATTTAAATAAAACTTTCTTGTAAAAAGATAAAACCACAGATTAAATGAAATAATATTACACTGTTTCAGTCATTCTCTGAGGTCTTATGCATACGATAAGGATCATTATCGTGATTTTCCGCACATCAAAATCTGAGAAAAATGATGTAATAAGACTGACTAGAATGACTCTTTTATTATCGGCACATACCTAAACAGGTCAATTACGCTAAATAAAGGTTCGCACATCTATCTGCCTACTAATTCTCCCACTTTTGAGTGCAATGAGCCGAAAAATGCTCATGCATAATTTGATGCATTTTTGAAACACACCTGGTACATTGATTGACCCCAACGATTGTGCTTCGTCATGAATGACAAAAGGCAAAGCTCTGGCAAATGGTTCAAGCTTTCGAGTTTAAAAACATCATCTAGTGGACTATTAGGGTCGGAAACGGTAGAGCTATTGACCAACACGCAATCACCACGTCAAACTCCTCAAACGCCTCGAGATCAGATTGCGACTAGATCCAGCACCACCCCAAGATACGCCAATCCTTTTCTGACCCCTCCAAGCTCGATTATTGGCCCATTTTCGGATTCGTTCTCTGAGCCGACAAGACCTCCTCCTGTCAAGCCATTTGCATATTCCGGATCTCCTCGCAGTACGAGGCATCTCATCGGAAAAAAATGCATATTCTGTGAGGAGCCGCTAGAAAGCATTTTACACCAATCTGCCTTTGTAGACCAGGACGAGAAGGTGATTGAACTTCAATGTGGTGACCAGTGCCACGAACATTGCTTCACAATTATATCAGAGTGCGAAAGTGTAAAATGCGCCGGCTGTGGTAGAAAAGCGGTTCCTATGGATTCTGAACTTGTTAAGAAAACAACAGCGAAAAGCCTGCTCAAACGACCACAAATAAGCAGAAGAAGCAAGCCTGACCTGAGCATAGAAGTGATGAGAAGATCAGTCGATCGGAAAAAACCCAGCCGAGGTTCTTCTGTTTCTGCTGTTTCTTCTATAATATCTTCTGCATCTTTTCTATCTCCCACGGAATCCTCACACGTATCGGACCAATTTGTGAGCCACCTGATCAACAGGAGGATTCATATAGAGGGCAATCTTATAGACTCTAACTATATAAGCGGCCTTGGTAAGCTGAGGCTTTACGATACCTTGTCTGTTTCGCGTGACAACAACAATTGGGAATCCAACACAGCATGCTACTTGTTTGAATCAGTTGTGCTTTTAGTGAATGCCCAAAGTTGTATCTTCCCGCTTTATGCAGAGACCACAAAGTCACCTGTAACGGTGGCTGCACCTTCTGTCATTAAAGTGGGAAGTGACAATTGTCTCTATATCTCGTCTCAGTCGTCTGAGGTGGTGGAGAAATGGGGAGCCGCACTCAGTGACCTCAAGCTTGAGATTCCACCCGCAATCATATCTACTACTAATTCGTTAGGCTTACCCGATCCGGTGGAGTTCAGCAAAATACCTAAGCCCGATAGTATGGCTCTGATAGTAAACTGTGCCAACCAGGATGGTTTGGTAGTTTGTGAAAATGTGGCAAAAGCGCTCAAGCTGATAGGCGTGGCTGTGACAATGTGGCAAACCAATGTCAACATCAATGCTAATTCAATGATTGCAGGAAGTGGAAAAACTTTAGCTGAAATCGCTTCTCAGACAGTAACACTTGTTGTTTCAGCCACATCGTTGCAGAATCTATCACTGCCAAATTCGCTGCTGATACATGTGGGAGGGCAAACAAGCGAAAAGGTGGTGGGAGCTTTGGGGTGGAACCATGTAATGGAGGCCGTTTACAACCTTATCGATATTGATTTCGACTCTTCATCAGAAGAAGAGGAGGAAGATTGCCGGGTGGTGTTCCAAAATACAAAGTTGCTTAACAAGAGACTCACAACCACATCCCTGGAGAGCGACTCCGATGAAGAGATCATTGAACAGGCGTTGAACAACCGCTGGTCACGATTATTTTCAGACATCGAGAACGCTATACAAGAGACAAAAACTTTAACCGAACCTGTCTATCTCGATGAGAAGCCTGTTAACCCATAAGTCTCTCTGAAGTTTGGAGTCAGCTATGAAATGCATACTTTTGCCCGTAACACCCAGTCTGTTGTTTTTGGCAACAAACCGTTTAGATCCAAGCCAAAGGGTAAAGCATCTGTCAGATTCGCTTTCGCATGACGTGTGGCCGTTGTCATAAATACGGGGGACATTTTCTCGAAAGAGCTGCGTTTGATCAAACTCTTCATTTTTCGATAGCAACTCCTGAGAGCTTAGCCCACCAGCATACACATAGCAGTCTTCCAAAGATATAGCCATATATCTCTGGTGATGCGTTGACGGAGTCTGTACACCGTACTGTGCAGACCTGCGCACACCGGAAAACAATAGAAGGTAGCCTGGACACAACACCCCGAGCACCTTGTCGAAGTTTGAGTGTTTTTTCAGTTTTTCGTAGATGAACCCGCTATGTATAATGGGCCTAGACATGGTCCAGGGAGTGACATCATAAGGATTGTGTATCTTGGGCGTATTCCAGTATTCCACCATTCTCTTCAAGCCGCTGATCCAAGTGTCTCTTACATTCGAACAAGGTGCCTGAAGTAGTAATTGAGCACCATTTGCTAATGAAATACGCAACACACAGTCATTTTCCTCTCTTTGGGGTACTCCCGTCCAGGTAAGGCTACCGGCAAGCCGATAAATGGATGGTACATCTTTATCCGGCACAGAATCGATATCAATTATCTGGTCCATGGATATGGCTCCTCGAGCCTGCATTATATGAAACGCTTTCCTCTCTGCTGCGAAGAGAGCCGATCTGTCGTATCTTGAGAATTCATCCATCGACATGTCGGACTTCAGCCATGAAATGTGACCTTCGTCATCTAAGGGAAATGGGCAGTGCTCGTAAACCTGCGGCAGCCACTTGAGTTCCTGGGTGAGCTCTTCCAGATTTAGTACTTTCCCCTTCAAATCGATCGCGCTGTCGCTGTTTAAGGGAGGAATCGCAGAGAGAGGCTTGCAGAAAAAAAGGTACTTGTCGCTGGTGAAAAAGTAAGAGAGCTTGTAAATTCTTCTGTGAAGGTTGGACCGAGAGTGGCCCGCGTGATTTGTCAGTCTCACGAGAAACCCTTCCACAGGTACGGGCTCTTTCAACCCACAAGCTACTCGTGGATAGTGAAAAGACGGACCGAGCTGTAGCTGATGTGTGGAGATCATGCAGTTTTGCGCGTACAAAAGATGTAACTGGGTTTCATTGAACACCCATTCGATGCGATCATTGCAACTCCAAGCAAATCTAAGCTGTCCTCTTTTCCGAAGTAAAGACATTTGGCTGGAAAGACTCTCTTCTCCAAGAGAACCCATGACACGATCAGCAAGGTACTCGAACAGTCTAGACTCTGGGTACCTGTAGCCGATATCTGCCTCTTTGATGGAGACGCTAGTATTTTGATCTGGCTGCAACTCTTCCAACTCCCTCCAGGGGACTGTTACGCTTAGTTTCAGTGGTGCTCCCACTCCTCTCAAAGCGATGTTGATATCTTTGAAGCCCTTTCTAGGTAAAAACCCATTCAGAAACTCCAGCCAATCAACAGCAGAAGAGGGAGCATGGGTTTTCAGTATATAAAAAACACTCTCCCTAGAACCAGTTCGCGTTATGGAAATGGTTTTATCTAGAGTGCTATACAAGGCTATTTTACAATCGGAATCAAAGTAAAAGTCCAACCCGTGAAGCGCGACTTTCTCTTGAGATAGCAACTTTGTCACCTTTTTCGTGGTGTAAAATTGCACCAGTAGAGGTTTGTCCAGGTTGTTAGTGGATCTCAGAACAACGTTATATTCTTTCCACCTTTCGAAAATGCGAGTATCACATGCACCTGACTCTTTAAGTTCCAAATTGTACATTTTTTGTAAGCATGGTTTTTGAACCATTACGAGCATTCTTTCCATTTTGATGATCTCGCCAGCTTTAGAACGCATTTTTCCAAACTTAATCGGTTTCAAATGGCCCACTTCGTCCACCATTCTTTTCCGCGTGGCCTTTGCTGATTCCCGTATCTTTGTCAGCATTTTATGAGTGTCGCTCAATGGTTCTGCTTGTGATACATAACCTTCAGACATCGGACTTGGCTCAATGACTTCTATTCCTCGTTTTTTAACGCTTTCAACCGGTGCAAACATCACACGAGGCTTTCTGACAGGGGTTGACTCCATAGGATTCGGTGGTAATGGTGTGTCGATATGACTGCGGGCGGTAATGAATGATGCAGTGCTTCGGTCAATGGTTTGTGGTTCTTCAGTTTCAATGCTTGACAAATCAAGCTCGCTTTGTTCTTGCAGCGTCCCCAGGAACGATGCTTTCCCACTCAGAGTGGAGCTCTCGCTGAAATTAAAAGCGTCGCCAAACCCGTATGTGTTATTTCTAGACCGACTCGCTCGATCCATCAGCTCTTTGATTTTGAGAGTCTGTTTGACATCGATGGGGGAGTTTAAGCGCTTGTGATATTCTAGCCATTTGGGAGGTACAACTCCTAGAAAAAGAGATTTTCCCGCCTCACTTATTTCCTGCTCGTCACAGAAAAATAATCGAAACGCGGTGAAGGAAGACTTGGGTATCGTCACCTCCTTGTCCATATGATTTGCGTGTTTGGGTAGTGTGACAACCGATGAGATATGCAGGGCTTCAAGGTAGAGAGAAAGATACATGAGGCAAGAAAAGATTTTAGAAAAAGGAAGTAATGGTTGAACGTAGTCATTTATGGGCTGAATTTTTTGTTGAACATCTGTGGTCTCATACCATTTGAGTGCGATTGAATCTAGTGTTCTTTTTCGATGAGAAGGATCTTCTTTTTACTGGAATGTTTAAAACGGGTTCTTCACAGCTGACGCAACAAATTGTCCTTAACATGCTCAATGTAAAAGTCAAGTGTTTCGAGCACAAAAAAATATTCTTGTGGTGAAAATGGCTAGCGCTTGTTTAAAACCCCTGCAGCTCAGACTATTGTTGTGAAGCGTTCATCTTCATTTTAACCTCCACAGATACTGAGATTATCATATAAAACCACAAGCACAAAGCGGAGAGTTGAAAAACCATTCATTTAATGCTGGCAGTAGAAAGACTATATTCTTATCAGGTGCATTTCGGTAATATTTTGCTCTTCGAGGGTATCTCCTGAATACGACGACCCATCACCAAGGTCGCGCCCAAACCAACTAACAAGGGGTGTTTTGTTTACCCTTCTCCTTTGGTTGTCACACTACCCACAGTTCGCGTTGTAAGAAGCGCGTTGTTTATAAAGGGCTAAACCCTCCACTTTGTAAGTCCAATGCCACCAATTCGAGCACACCACACGCCGTCTCTCCCAGAGTCCTTCGAAAACATTCGAACGCAATATTTTGTGAACCCACCACAACCGACAACTTCAAAGATGACGCTGAAGGTGTTGTACACTTTCGACAACAAAACGATGTTTCTTTCACGGTCATCGTCTCTTTACAGTATAAAACACACAACGATAAACCAGAATCAAATGCAAGCTAGAATTGGCGGTATAGATCTGAGGAAATGTTTAGAAACAGTGATAAACTCCAGCCCGGAAAGGTTTTCAAACGACTGTGACTACGCCATATACTCACGAGACCTAACAGAGCCCGATGAGCCGCTTGTTGGACACGGTCTATTCAGCAAGTTTGCACGGCGAAAGAGAGGAAGCGATTTCATGGTGAGTGGACGTGTGTGCGCCAACATTTCTAGTTTGATATGCGGGAATTCCTCCAAAGAGACGCTTGAAGTTCGTCTAGTCTTCAGCAATATGGAAAAACGTTCTCGCAAGGTGACTTTAGAGAGTGCAGTCAATGCGAAAAATCCTAGCTCTGACAACAACAACAGCGACTCTGAGGAATTTGCGCTCCCGCCTTTAAGGAGACGTACGCAAAAGGCTGCTCCTGAAAAGGCCTCGAGATCTCAGTCTCTTTTCGTTAAACCTTCAAAAGCTTCTGAGGAAACTATTAGCATAGCACAGTCTCTCTCGGAGAATAGAGAGCGATTGTCCCGGGGAATGAAATGCATCAACTGCCGCTCTACCACTAGCAAGAGCTGGAAGTTTTACTCGAAGGGGATCTTCGAGTTCGGTAATAGTGGATCCTTGTGCGATGAGTGTAACCTAATTTACAACTCGAACGATATCTCTGCTCTTAGAGAAAGGGGCCGTCTTGCGGCTGACGGTTTACTTGACTCTCCATACCATACGCCAGCGGTGGATGATACAAAGAAACGAAGTGGCATGAGAAAGAGACAGAAATTAGCATCTTCGCCAAAGCAACAATTGATCATCAATAATCAAGTGGTGGAAAGTGGATCCTCCCCCTTGGAGAATCAGCTGAAGGAAGTCTTTTCAGATTTCGATATTTTCAAAGAAAACCCGCTCACAGATATAGATCCTTTGCCACAGAGAGCGGCTCATGCCAATACACAGCTCATTCAGCTGGAAGATGACGACAAGGAAAATGTACCACCGTTTGGATCGCCCCGCTGGTTCGAGGAAGCATATCGCACAACTTTACAAACCATTAACGAGGAGCCTAAATTTGAGCCCACTCCTAAGGATCAGGGACCGAGTCCTAAAAACCAAACTGAAAAAATGGCAGCCATGCCATCATCCCCAGTTCATCTGGACAAGCATACCTCATCGCCGTCAATGATCAACTCTAACAAACTGAGCGAGTGGGCGGTTTCTTCCCCGCAGTCTGAAATAGACAAGAATAATGTTCTAGACTTTGCAATATGACTGCGACGCATCATGACGAAGAATGATCAGAGGAGGTTCATACACACAGAATTTATATTTGCACGATTTCACTATCACGGCTTGTAGTACTTGGATGATTTGGTATTTTTTTGATCATTTTCTTCAGGAGACTGAGAGGACGCTGTAGACGAAATGGTCACTGACTCACTTCGCAAGATGCACAGAGGAAAGTTAATGTTTATCAAGATTTTTCGCAATCTTAACTGGTTGAGATGATCCAAGAAAGTTGTAGTTCAAATTGTCTGGTAGAATTTACGTGCGGTCGAATTTTCTGTACCAAACTAGTGGAGCTAAATGTTGTAAAGTTTGGTCTAGCCATTGACGATGTTCAGGTCACTGCTTCCAGAAGATGAGCGCTGTCGTGATTTTCCTTCCTGGAATTCATGTATCAATAGTTCTGGGATGAAAGGTCTCCCACAGGAAGTACAAATCAACCACGCAAATGATTGGAGTATGCTCATAATTATTCTCCTAGAGAAGTGGTCTTTGTCCATTTTACTTCCCTCGCTAGCTCATCTCTCAAAAGGAAAAGTAAAATTTATGGCACATCACTGTAATATGGTCAATACACCAGGAGTACTTACTCCTATGTTGCATTGCTTTCAATATTTGCTTTCAATATTGCGTATCCGATAGGAATAAGAAAACGATGTGCATCCGTAAAGAATCTGATTGAAACTACGTATTGTTTCATCTCTTTCCTGCTGACGATTCTACAAATCTGATTTACGAGCCATGTGATTGATCGAAGCCTAAGACAATGGTCGCATTTGATAACCATCTTTCAAGCTCAAAGAGACCCTCTCTACACACGGTATCTACCAGTCACGTGATAAGAGAGTGCGGAGCTGTAAAAATGTCTTTAACGGCTGGCAGCGTTTCGAAAATATGCCCTTGCTTTACAAAACGGTTTCTCCATGTCTGTTGCATGATAATGACCTCAGAGTGCTGCAGTTCAATTCAAAAGAATTTCGGTTGCTGGTTGAATGTAGGAGTATGTATACTTTGAATCATTACTTGAAGTGGAGCTGCTGGGATTCTAAAGAGAGACTTAATGTACAGGCTATGCAGAACTTTTAGATCCATGGGACTAGGAATCACCTCTTGGTGTCCCACACGTAAACCATCTCGTCCCATCCAGTTGTTGCCACCCAGCCTGGATCACCCCACAAGCTCCAATCGCAATCGATGACAAACTCTCTATGCCGATCGAATGACTTTATGCACGAGGACCCATGATTCACTTTATTCAAGAAACGGGCTCCATGATCGGTAGTGTCTTTCCATACTTTGCTGGTCATATCGTAAGACGCTGTGAGCAAAGTGTCGCCCTGATGAGCCGACCAAGCGCATTTCCGTACCGCAAACTCGTGGCCAATCATCTCGTTGAGCGGGGAGGGACCTGTTGAGTGGTGCGACGGAAGTGGAGCGTAAGAATCGGGCTGGGAAAGAGACCGAATCATTCTCAAGTCCCAGACTCTAACGGTTTTATCAACACCGGCTGTGGCTATAACGCTAGGCCTGTATTTATTGTAATCGCACGAAAGAACTTCTAGTCCGTTGTGAGCTATGAAGTCTACTTGCAGAGGGTGTGCTATTCTGGTATCCCACACTTGACAGTGGGATGCCGAGTTGCACGAGATTATTATATGCGGATCATGAGGCGAGAACGATGCTTCATATACACAGTCCTTGTTGACATTCTCAGCAACGGGTTTCTTGGAGACCGGCACACTTCGCTGATGAATCATGTGTGGGCTGGCTTTCGTTGTGAGATCTTTTCCTGACGATAAAGTAAGCAAAGATTGACTTCTAACTGGACTCCACACTTTGATGGTGCCGTCCCATGACGAGGTACAGAAAAGGGACTTTTCCACAAGGTTCCAGTTCACTGAGAAAACCTCACGTTGGTGCTCTTGAAATTTGGCTATGGGATATTTGTTTTTTGCAATGTCAAAAAGAGACACAGAACCATCACCGGATGAGACCGCCACTTGGTTTTCATGGGCCTCACTCCACGAAACATTAAACAGCCCGTCCTGCGTATCGAAATGCACGTCTGGCGTAATGGAACCGTCACCGTTTATACTCAAAATGTACAGTCGGCCGTTCCCAACAAGCCCAAAGTTGGCAGCTGTGGCAACCGCGAGTTTGTTGTCATAAAAGGGAGAATACTGAACTCCATATCCACTGTACCCGGAAGTTCTATAAGAGAGCATCAATAGGGTGGGTAACGCACGACTATTTGAGATCATTGAAGCGTAGCGGAAATGATCGCACGACAATATGGATTCTCTTTTTCACCGATGACTCTGGTCTGTGGATCGAGGAGTGAGATCATTGAAGCGTAGACTTCTCATAAGATGTTGTGGATTTGGATTTCTAATACACTTTGGAATTTTTTTGGCTCATCTAGAATTATTCGCTGTTTATTAATGGCGACACGAAACGATCACGTCCATAAGTTGTTCTCGGTCAAGCATAATGATAAAATAAAGTTCCATCTCCCGGAACCATTATTTGAATTTTTCCTTTTCGGCCGATGTCGACAATTGATCTTGCCTGGGCTTCTCGTGTTCCAGCTAACGATGAATCGTAGAATCTCACCCCGACCGCTCGAGTTGGTAGCTCCCAATACAAGTACTAATCTTCACTTCTATGCTGACACACTTAATACACCTACATGATGAACTATGGGGAATGCTTCCAGTGATCACAATTTGAATTATCTCTTTGCTTGCTTCAGAGTCTTCCACGTTGCCACAGATTGTCATAGAGACAGTCAGGCATGGTGACAATACTTCGTCATATGCTTGAAAATGCTGATCCATGAATGGTTGCGGGTACATGCGTCCATTTATAAGTTACTTGGCGAGATAAGGAAACTTACAAAAAGCATCTCAGCACGAGTCTCTAAACCCATTATGCCATCTTGTGGACAGAATAACAAACGATTTATAGGGGAATGTGCGGTTTACGGATTATCTCTCGTCTCTACTGACAATTTTCACATCTCCTAATTTCTTTCATCAAAAAATCATACTCATTGCGTGATAACTACAAAAGACTCGTAAGGGCGCAGTGTGACTTGGCTGCCAACCTCCTTGCGCGAATAGTTACAGAGCTTCAGTTCACCGGAAACAAAATCTTGAGGGATTTGGTACTCCACTTCTTTTGTGGAAAAGTTGTTCAACACAAGCGCTTGTTGCTTCTCATCGACAGAGGTTCTGATGTATGCAATGACAGATTCAGATTTGTCATCCACCATCTCAAAATCACCGTAGACGAATAAGTCAAGCAAGGACTTTCTGAGGGGAAGAACTTTGCGCCAGTGGTTCAAGACGGAGTTGGGATCTTTCTCTGCGGCTTCAGCATTGCAGTTGACATAGTCTGGGTTACTGTCAATCCATGGGGTGGTGGTGGAGAAGCCACCGTTCCGTGCAGAGCTCCATGGGAAAGGAGTTCTTGCGTTGTCTCTTGACTTTTTCTGGAACTCTCCAACGATAACTGCTAGTTCTTCAGCAGTGGCTCCTTTAAATACAGCTTCGTTGTAGTAGTTCAAAGTGTCAAGGTCGCGGTACTGGGAAACATCCCAATTGTCCTTTGGAACATTGATGATTCCTAGCTCTTGACCTTCATAGACAAAGGGAGTACCCGACTGCAAGGCCAGAAAGTTTGCCAGTAACTTGCCGCTTTGCACGCGATACTCAGGCAGGTCCGATGCGAACCGAGAAATGGATCTTGGCTGATCGTGGTTTTCCAAGTAAAGAGAATTCCAACCGTTGTTCTTCAACAAAAGGTTTTGCCACTTGTCGACTTTTTCCTTAAACTGTGGAATCGTCCACTTCCAAGGAGCCTTGAATTTGCCACTGGGTCCGATATCCAGGGAGACATACTCGAATTGGAAGATCATGGCCAGCTCATGGTTGTCGATATCAACTGCCTTGATGATCTGTTTAGGGTCCTCGACTCCAGGCATTTCCCCCACGCTAAAGGCATTGTATTTAATCAAGAGTTCGCCAATACCCTTCAAATATTCATGAAGCCTTGGACCACAGCAGCAGCATCTCTCGCCAAACGCATAGTCTTCGCCCTCGTAAAAGATTGGTCCGTCGGGGAAGTCTTGATCCTTGCTGATCAGGTTGATAACGTCCATTCTGAAACCGTCGGCCCCTCTTTCAAGCCAATAGCGAATGACATCGTGAACAGCATCTCTCACTTTAGGGTTCTCCCAATTGAGATCCGGTTGTTCGGTAGCAAAGAGGTGAAGGTAGTATTCATCAGTGGCTTCATCGTACTCCCATGCACTACCACGGAAACTACCTCCCCAGTTGTTTGGAGGCTGTCTGTTGCCCTGAGCATCATACTTGGGCTTCTTCCAGATGTACCAGTCTCTGTACTCGTTGTCCTTACTTAGACGGGACTGCTGGAACCAATAGTGTTGGTCCGAAGTGTGATTGACCACCAAATCTAAAACCAGCTTCATGCCTCTCTTGTGTGTTTCGTCAATCAAAGTCTGCAAGTCATCAACAGTTCCGTAAGCCTCATGAACCTCCTTGTAGTCAGAGATATCGTAACCCATGTCCACCTGTGGGGACTTGAAGCAAGGACTGAGCCAAATGATGTCGATACCGATGCTTTTGATGTAGTCGAGTTTGGAGATGATACCGGGAATGTCCCCAACACCATCGTCGTTGGAATCACAGAATGATGCAGGGTAGATTTGGTAGACTGAAGACTCTTTCCACCATGCTCTCTTGAATTGAAATCTCATTTTTGTGTAGAGATTATGGAGGGTTTCAGCCTCATTTTATATGGAAAAAGACGGAAAAATTCACGGAGAAATTACCCCATGCATGACGAGATTTGCCCCACCTTTTATGCACAGTCTCCCCGAGAGTTTTTGAGAATGGTGTGTGGATACATAGTTGTGTTCCCTTTTTATGGGAGAGCAGGTCGTTTTTATAAAACAAGAGTATGTGGCAGAGCTTATGTGTAGCACATTATTCTACAATCCTACTTTCAGCTGCTCAATCAGAGTTACGTGGCCCGTTGAGGTTTAGAGTAAGCGGGTTTTTCTTGAATTGATATCCATACCATTTACCCCTAAACGCATCCACGTTTACGTGCTAAAAAATGTGCGATTCGTCCAGCGGTTATTGAGCTGCTGATAATGTTGTAGAGGTGTTATGAATGCAGGAGTGACAAACGCGTCATGAAACCATGTCGATGACAGTCTCTTTAACCTGGTTTCTCACCTACTCCTTTGATGATGGATCTACGTTTGTTTTTTATATAACAAATGCTTATTGCCTGACCTAGCAAGAAAAAGAAACAAGAGAAAACAAACCTTTTGTTGATGTCACAGAATTTTTTCTTTTTCTCTTGACAAAGATCCATCATATAAACACACATCCAATTTATTTCAGGAGATCACGTGAGCGATGGGTAGAATCGCCCAACTGAAAGCCTAGTAATGCGCAAAGATGATTTGGTTCTTGTAATTTCTCGATTTGCTCGACTTTAACTCAGACTTGCACAATATATGCTGCATTTTTAGTTTCGGCTTTTACAAGGACGTCTGGCCGAGCGGTCTAAGGCGCTAGCTTCAGGTGCTAGTCTCGTAAGAGGCGTGAGTTCGAATCTCACGGCGTTCATTTTTTTCACTCTCTTTTATTTTTTTCTCACCGCACAGTAGCTATCAAACTATCGACAAGTCACAACCGCTTCATGTCAATTCTTTTCAAGAGTATCCCCTAGCAGGGTGGTACAAGTTTGTTTACTTTTGGCCCAAAGGGGTGACGCGTTAGGCGCTCAAACTTTGTATTGCGCGCACGACCCTTTTGGTTTAGCTTCCATATTTATTCCCAAACTAGTAAAACTCAAACAACGCACCTACAAAACCCGTGTTTATACGCCCTCAAATTCCTTCAACACCACGCTAGGAAATGCCTTTAGTAAGTGGCCAAACAAACACTTATAATTCTAACGCCCAGGAACATACACAATCGATAAAAGATGAGAACCTCTACCATTCGTTCAAGACGAAACAAGAGCGGCCCGCTCCTCAGCAAAAACAGAGAAGCGCGCTTACAGACCTAAATCTCAATAACTCTGAAGTTGAAGCTGCCAAGTCAGATCTCACAATTTCTCATAATGAACGAAGAACCTCCTTGAAAAGACAGGCCACAGACTCGAGCACAAATTTAATAGAACAGCATGATTTCAAAAAACCAAAGGTTGACTATATATGGGAGGATCTCGATCAAGATGATCACGATGACCCTCTCATGGTGAGTGAATACGTTGTGGAAATCTTTGAATACCTACACCAATTGGAGCTAGAAACGTTGCCAGACCCAAACTATTTACACTGGCAGAAGAACCTGAAACCGAAGATGAGGTCTATTCTGGTAGACTGGATGGTGGAAGTGCATATGCGGTTCAGACTATTGCCTGAAACACTCTTTTTGGCCATCAATATAATGGATAGATTCATGTCCAAAGAAATAGTCCAGGTGGACAAACTACAATTGCTAGCAACAGGCTCACTTTTCATCGCTGCTAAATACGAAGAGGTTTACTCTCCATCGATAAAAAACTATGCTTACGTGACAGATGGCGGGTTTAATGAAGAAGAGATTTTGAACGCTGAGCGATTCATATTGGAGATCCTCCAGTTCTCCATGAACTACCCCAATCCAATGAACTTTTTAAGGAGAATCAGCAAGGCTGATGACTACGACGTGCAATCAAGAACCATTGGAAAATACTTACTGGAAGTCTCAGTCATAGATCACAAGTTTATCGGCATACCGCCATCTCAGTGTGCAGCTGCTTCCATGTATATCGCCAGAAAAATGCTGGGTAAAAATGAATGGGACGGAAACCTCATACACTACTCAGGTGGCTACAGCGAAGAGGATATCAAGGAATGTTGTGAAATGATGATCAATTACTTGGTTTCGCCTATCATTCACGAGGAGTTCTTCAAGAAGTACGCAAGTAAAAAGTTTATGAAAGTCAGCATCCTGGCAAGGCAATGGGCCAAGAAGATCATAAATGAGGGAAAAAACATAATGGATGATTTATAATTTCATAACGCAAATTCATACCATTAATGAGGGCACTTTCTTATATGAATTGTGCAGATTTGTCGTGCTTTTAAGTGAATGTGCACCTAAGCACAGAATTTTCCATATGGCAAATTCCAGCCTAAATAGAATGTGCAAAATTCAAGCTACGCGTCTTTTTTACAGATTGATTCATCTGCCATTTGACACAGTCTGTATATGCTGAGCATTCTGTAAAGAATAAAGCACTGACTTGTGAATGGTTCTAAAGTCAGTAACTTTCTCGTTCGACTGGCTTCTGGAGAGTAATACTGCTCACCAGCGCTACTCATGCTGCTCTGCATGGAATAAGGTGGGCGAGGTATACCAGTAGAGCTTCAGCACTTCTGGAACAGTTTCGAGGATGGCTACCTCGTCACATATGTGATTGAATCGAGTATTCCGTTAGCAGAAGGATGCTCATCAATTTCAGAGCCAAATTTAGATAGAAAACTGGTTGGCGACTTCGATACAACTATTGGGACTCGGGCTGCTGCTTTGTTCGGGATCTTTTTCCAACGCGTGGAAGTGTGCATGATTTATAGTCGTTTGAAAACATGTATAAGGAATGCATTTGTCAGTATATCAGGAAACTAGTTAAAAACAATTATTCATTCTACACATTTAGGAGTAGTTCTATCGTTAGAACTATTATACATTCTATCACACTGAACTAAAGTGAAGATACAAGAGCACGCACGAGATGCTCGATAAAAGGTAGATGCATGAGACTTTTGATTATTCTGCTCACTTGGCTAGGTTTGATCTGAGCTTTATCATGATTTGGCTACTCAAGTCCAGAATAAAGCCTTTACTGATCATGAAGTTTTGAATAGAAGATTTACTGAGCTGATAAAATAGGGTGTGAAATTTATAAACAGTGGCGAATATGAGCCAATTCCAAGCATAAGATTGACCTAAAACCAGGATGGAACAATCCATGTTTCAATCCTGGAAGCAGTTAGGAGGGAGAGAGATTGATGTATTTTGCTCACAATTTTTCTATTTCCTCTCTTTTGTTTTTCGTTTACTTCGTACAGTAGAACGGGCAAAAGCAACGCGCAAAGATTGAACTAAAGTTTAATGAACGCTGCAAAAGAGGATCCCAAAGAGCTAGACCTAGCTAGCCTTGACGCTCGGTAAATAAGGCGTAAAGTCAATTGACTTAAACTGCCTTTATGATTTTGTCAATGCGACAAAGTGTGATAAGGCTTGCCCAGCCCAATCGGGCATGGCATGACGCAATCCATTTACTCCACTCCTCATGTTTGAAACCGCTTTGTATTTATTGACTTTGGAGAGACAAACGAAGAAGCAAAATATGTTATATACTTTGAAGAACTGAGAGACGATAAGCAACCAAAGGTCAAAAAAAGAAAACAGAAACCAGTGGCTCCATGCGGCCAGAGGTGGCGTTTCAAAGCATCAAGTGGAAAGAAGCAGGAATGGGGATAACGCACTAAATCAATCATCAAGATCAGACCTATCAAAGAATTTAAAACGGAGAGCTGTTCCAAGATTAGTGAAAAGAACTATCACATGTGTTTTGATAGAGAACATGAAAACGCAAGTGTTTCTCCAAAATCTGAACATTAAGGCTCGAAAGATTGTCAAAGGGAATGTACCACTAGGTTAACAGGTTTTTTCCTCTCACATAAAACTACCATCATTCAAATACATATGTCATTCACTTCGAAAGTTCATATGGACGACTGACAAGTGATGTTGACGGGTCTGTGTGCACGCTCTACAATCAGACTCAAAGACTGCTTTCGCTTTCAGTTTTCAAGAAGCCTGCGTAGCGTAATGGTTAACGCGTTTGACTTCTAATCAAAAGATTGCGGGTTCGACTCCCGCCGTGGGTTTATCTTTTTGTACCGGAAAGAGCCGATTTTATTTTTTGCCATTTTCTGCTAAAATAATCACACGCGACCTGATACGCGACAATGCCAGCCAAAGGATGGAAGAAAAACGCAGAAGGGCAGTATGTTCCTGTAATGAGCGAGATGCCACAAAGCGACAACGAGCCAGTATCGATTGATGTGAGTAACTTTCAATGTTTGTTCTAACAAGCGCAGAGTGTGCTGCTTCCAAAAGCCACGGTAACCCGTTTGGCCAAATCTGTTTTGGAGAATAATGAGATTTTATCGAAAGAGGGGCTTTCAGTCATTCAACGTAGTAGTACAGTGTTTATCAATTATATTCATCACTATGCTCGACAGCTTAGCATGGATGCTAACAGAAAGACCGTGAACGAAGACGACGTCCTGTTTGCCATACAACAATGTGAGTTTCAAGGTTTTCTACCCACATTGAGGCAAGAGTTGGACCTCTTTAAAGAGCGTAAGGCATCAAAGAAGAGCAACTCGGGAGAAACAGAAGGAGAACAACAGGAATCTGAAATTCAACCAGAA